>JZKD02S2005467.1:878225-891649 GCA_000966675.3 Picea glauca
AGACTCATTACTGTACACCTCTCTTGCTGGGATTCCTTCATCAATTTTTACATCAATACAGTCAACCATTTTATGCAGCCTCTTATTATAGAATCTATATCCTTTACTATTTGTATCATACCCTAAGAATATACCTTCATCAGCCCTGACATCATATTTTTCGAGGTTCTCATCATTATTCTTTATGTAGCATTTACTCCCAAAGACTCTGAAGTGTTTGATTGAGGCAGGTCTTCCAAACCATAATTCATAAGGTGTTTTGTCACTTTGTGGTTTGAGGTGGGCTTTGTTAAGAACATGGACTGTTGTGTGTATTTTCTCTACCCAATAGGTTTGACCAATGTTCTTCTCATTCATCATTGACCTGGCCATTTTCTGCTCTATTCTGTTTTGCCTCTCAACAACTCAATTTTGTTGTGGAGTTCTTGGGATTGTGTATTCTCTCTTGAACCCATGAATCAGTTGTTACTGTGCTTAAACAATTATGCTTATTTTAAAATCTTTACAAGGCACTCAGGATGATCACAATAATGCAGGAAAATAAACAATGGCACATTCAACATCAGTCACATATATGAGAAACATAGAGACAAATATTTCCCAAGGAAACCCATACAGGGTAAAAACCTCTTTTTCTTGATATGATAAGTATTATTTACATTCTTTACATTATCATACATATGAGCACCAACTCATTGTGAGGCTACAACCTCTATTTTGCAGGTTGCAACTTGCTGAGAGTACCAACTCTCTGTTTTTCTCTAGCACCCACTAGAAGGAAGCACCTACTCCTTGGTTTCTCTAGCACCAACTAGAAGTAAGCACCAACTCCCTGGTTTCTCTAGCACCAACTAGAAGGAAGCACCAACTCCCTTTGTTCAAGAACCCACTTGAACCTCTGAGGACACCAGTCCTCCCTAAAACCTCCCAACCACCCTGGATTATGAATATGAAATACTGAAATCTATTTCAGTGATATAGTGTTCAATAACAGCTTACCAGTCTCATTACTATTCTGCAAGATTTTTCTACTCAGACTTCCTCACTGTCTTCCATCATGCATCTACAACCCATTCTGTTCTTCTACTTTTTATGCTCTGTGCACCATGTCCATTTTCTACACAGTTCTTCTTCTGTTCTATTCAACTACTGCACTTTGATCCTTCTTCATGCATGAATCACCTTCAACAACAACATCCATAACAACTCCAACAACAACTCCAACAGCAATGGCAACCCCATCTCTTCTCTGTACCATGTATTTATAACTTCTATGCACCTTGTGCATGCAATGTTCGCCATTCCTCTGCATTCTCATACCGCACCAATCTCCTCCACATCTCAAGTGATCTGCCTGATCATCATTGCAACTCTTCATCTTCTCTGGCAGTTCAACCCTTCTGTCTATCATCACTAGGTGTTATGCTGAGATTCCTTTTTCTCTCTGGAAGTTGAGACTCTTTGTCTTATCTGTTACAGTCAAGCTCATCCTTTCTATTTTAGTTACGAGCTCCAACCCTCATCCAGCTGTCAATTTCCTCCACGAATCGTCTTCATTCCACTGGCAGATTCCTTGTAACTCTTCAGCTACTCTGGAAATCACACAGAAGTCTCTTCGCCTCCTCTGGTAGAAAACATCAATGGTTTCTAGCAATTACACTGTGAAGATCAACATTATCCCTCCGATCATGCTCATGTTCACCTCCATTGTTGGATTAACTCTAATGGGTTCTTGCATTATTTACCCGTTTCGCACTTTCGCAATTTAGAGATTCTGCGATGAGACATCTTGAGTCTCCATGTCGCGATCTCCAAAACTCTGAAATGGAGATTTTCTGCACTAGATCCTTCCTTGATATGACCATGGCCATGACCAAGCACTTGTTCATAACGTTCTTTTCATGATTTTGCATTTCGCCTTTTCATTAATTCCGTTGTGAATTTTCTCGACTTTCCAAGTCGCGATCCCCGAAACGCCGAAAAGGAGCTTATCTGCACGTACTCTTATCTTCAGCTCTTCGATGGTGTGACCACCGGCTGAGACCACAAGCCTTAAAGTATTTCACAATTTCGTTTTTCGACATTTTGGAACTCCTGTGGTTATGTTTCTTGCCTCTCCATGTCGCGATTCATGAAACTCTGAAATGGAGTCAGATCAACGGTCCAGAATCTTGGTGTATTGACAGTCCAGATCTTATTGTGAGTTCACATCTCGTGATTCTTGTGATGGAGGTTCTTGTCACTCCAAGTCGCGATAGGTGAAGCTCCAATATGGAGCTCAGATCAGTGGTCCACGTTCTTGGTGATCTGACGGTCCTGATATTTTCATGATCTCGCATCTCGCTGTTCCTTAGATGGAGGTTCTCGTCACTCCAAGTCGTGATAGTCAAGACTCCGAGATGGAGCTGGATCAACGGTCCAAAAAAAACCTCGATCTGACGGCTAAGATAGTTTTTTGATTTCTCATATCGTGAATTCGAGAGGTTAGGGAACCCCATTCCTTTGACTTTCCAATCAATGACATGACGATATTTCACCACGTGTCCTATGATTCGACGGTCCAGATCTGATCTTGATTCAACGGCTTAGATCATATCGCAATTTCTTATATCATGATTTTGGCATTCTTGTTGCAAAGTGTTTCGACACTCCAACTTCTGGTATCCGAAACCCCGATAGCCAAAACTCCGAAATGGAGTTGGACCACTGCTTTGATCTTGTACTTTCTTCCTGGTCCAACGATGGTCGGACCCTGCGATCGGATCTAATGCCAGAGATCTTTCCTCCATCTTTACGCTCCTCCTGTTTGGATTCAGATATGACGGTCATCGAGAATTATGAATGGGATCCAATGATCAATGTCACTTCTCTGCCCGAGCATACACATCCTCCTTACTTAGAAGAATTTCTAAGTGTCAAAGGCCTCGAACTTTGATCCGCCTGAGATCTTGAGTACGCTATCTCTCTTGAGATTTGGAAATGAATTAACCTCGTCCCTGGTGCACACCTACGCATTGCGTGCGACTCTGCACTAATCCTCCTTAGCTTACGTTGTTCCTTTTTTGCCATCGACGCACACATTGTTCTTGCCATCAATGACAAGCACACACTGTCTGTAAAACATGCCAATACTAATGTGATCTATTGACGTAGATATCCTTGATCTAACGGTCATCGTCTAATCTCTACATCTGACGATCCTTATTCATTTCAGATTTTCGGTCTCTGGGATTTTCAAATATCAAACTTTTAGGAGCGTAACCTCCTCACATCTTTACATATGAAGTGAATGTTGTTCGTTCGATCAAGATCTTAGATCGATGGCTTGATATTTTTGCAATGCAGCTTTGCTATCTTATCCCGTCCTTCCACTCGAAATTGATCCGACGGCTGACGAAACTTCGCATTCTGGGAATTTTAAATCTCAAACTTTCCAGAGTGTAACTTCCTCTCGTCTTTAGATCTAGAGTGAATGCTGGTCGTTTGATCATGAACTCAGATTGATGGCTCGATCTTTCTGTGATGCAGGTTTGCTAGATTTTCATGTCCTTCCGCTCAAAATTGATCTAAAGGCTGATGTAACTTCACATTCTGGAGATTTCAAATCTCAAAATTTCTAGAGTGTAACTTCCTCGCGTCTTTAGATCCGGAGTTGTTCATTCGATCATGAACTTAGATCGACGACTCGATCTTTTTGAGCGCTCCTCCTGTATGGACACTGATCTGACGACCATTGTCACTCCGCCTGCTAAGCTTATGCTTCCTCCTAACTTGGAATAATGTATAAGTGTCAAAGGCCTTGACCTTTGATGCTTTTGCGAGTCTTGATGACTTGGACCTCATCTGCGCTTCTGGAAAATACTAATTCTTCTAAGATTTCTCATCTCTGCATATTGTTCACTTCTCCTCCTGAGCTTATGAATTCCTATTTTTCCAGTGATGCACACTTTGATCTTGCCATCAATGACAAACACAATCTACTTGTAAACATGCCAACAATCTCCCCCTTTGGCATTGATGGAAACCCTGAACGATTGCACTTTTCTACTTATATCTCCATCTGTGGCATCCAGACCACTCCTTTTCTCCCCCTTTGACATCAATGTCAAAGAAAACATGTTCCCTCTAAGTTTTTGCAGTACTTGTCGAAGGTATCATATATTCAACCAATATATACTCCCCCTGACAGGATGGACCCTCTCATTTGAGTTCTGCAATGTATTTGTATCTAACTCATGGTCTTCTCCTTTTGATTCTTGGACCTATTCATCTTTAGATTTATTTGTGTCCTGTGTAGTAGACTCAATATTACTCACCTCTCTTACCGAGACTCCTTCATCAACCCTCTCTTTTCATAACTGAATGACTCCCCCTACCACTCTTCTCTGATCTTCTATTACAAAAATTTCATTTTTCTTCCATGATGCCTAGAATCCAAGACTTTTATGGCCATAAACACCACAATAAAAAAACATTAAAAGCACTCTCATACCTTCTTTCCCTTTTTACAAATGAAGGACTTGTGTTAGACTTCTTAGGAGTACTAATTTATTCCTTGTTGTATCCAAGACCAGATTTGTCATTTGGTGATCTCTGACTATCCAAGATCTCATCCAGGGTCATGGAGTTGTTCAGGAACTTGATTTGGGTGTTTGAATTCTCAACCTTCACAACTTTTGCTTCCGGATTATGACATCATTCTTATTCTACTTCTTACTTTATTGCATGGGAGGATTCAATATCAACATCATTATCTGTCCTTATGCCTTTAGCCACCACTTGTCCTGAAATTACATTTTTCTCCTTACAATCTTTGGACGTGAACACCTCTTCAAACCTTTGTCACACATTTGACTTGTATTGAGCAAATTATGTTTCAGACCATCTACAAGTAGAACATATTGAGAATTTCATTTTCCATTACTCAAACTCACCATCCCTTTACCCTTTATTTTACCTAGTTCATCATTTTCAAAGATCACAATTCCTGTTTTTCTTTTACTTATAGGCAGAATCTTATCCTTGTCTCCAATCATGTGCTTGGAACATTCACTGTGTATATTCTAGGAGTCCTTTTTATTTTGCGTTGAAAGTATTGGACCACATTTTTCACTGTCTTTCTTTTTCCATGTGATCGCCTTTCTATCTAAGAGATTTATCCTTGGATCTTCTTTGTAATTATTCAGATGGCAGTTTGCAGCTTTGTGGCTGAATTTATGATAATTATAACATTCGAGATCATTGTTCAATAGGTCAAAGTGATTGTTATAATGTTGTCTACTCATTAGTTGTTCATTATTTCTTGACCTCCTCAGTTGCATGTCTCTAAACTTAATTTGAACATTTTCAATCTATGGCAGTTTGTTACTTGAATGTATCATTCTTTGTTGTGGCAGATTGTTGAGTCCCTTTTGTCACCTAAATGAGAAAAATAAGGACGCTTACAAGTCCAGTTGGGTTATCTAGACAAGACTACAGTGAATGCAAGAGTCAGAGACATCAAACATAAGAAATAAGCAAAGAACTAAGCTAATAACAATAAAAGAAACTAAACTAGAGTGCATAAGAAAAATAGAACAAAAATTAAACACCATTCATGCCACCAATGGATAAGTTGTATTAGTGGGAAAACTCTAAAGAGAAAGAGAGACTTATGGGTCCCCTCTTCCTCCATGGGAGGGCTCTTGAACCCCCAATGATTGAGCTCTTCTTACAAGTAACAAACTAAAAGGAAATGGTGAATAAAATCCAAAGCACATTCACTTAAGAGGTGATATGAATGGCTAAATGAAATGATGATTGTATGCTCTTGATGAGGAAAGCGGATCCTCCAAAAGAATACAGGCAACATAATAATACAAATGAATTCCTTGAAAATATAGTGCACCCATGGCCTCTTTTTATAGCAAATCTTTGAGGCATTATTCAACTAATCTTTAGTGTGAACAAGGGGCTCTTTAGGGCACCTTTAGGTCTTTGACCAGCCCCCAACTCGGATTCATCTCTGATTTGGGTGTCAAATCGACTTGGGTGATGAACTAGAAGTGGGTGGAAGGACGACCAAAATCGTAAATGCGTCGTTTTGAGGTGTGCACGGATTTTTGCATCCACTGTCACACATCGAGTGCATATGCACTTTTCCAGCGTTATTTGACTATCGCATGTGCATGCACTGCCTTTGTATCCTTAGCACATGCTGATTTTTTCACTAGTTGTATAGTTTTGTGCCCTTTGGAAATGCATTTTCTAGGCCATGGATGAACTAATGGGTGTTTTGAAGATGCTGGATTCCTGTAACCATTTGTAGATGAAATTCTAGTGATAACATAGATATTTATTCATTGGGTGTCTTGATTGCTTATGTCTAAGTCTTAAGGAACAATTTACAGCTTTGTGGCCAAAGTTAGAACAATGAAAACAATATCCATAGAAACAATATTTGTACCGAGAAAATGGTTGTCTTCTTTGAGTGGGTATATTTCTTCCATGCTGATGGTTTCCTTGAGAAGAGGGTGTATTATTTATTTGTTCTACATATTCAATTATGGCACCTTCTTCTTTACTCCTCCTGGGCGACTGATTATCTTCCTTTGTTTCTGCAAGTTTGTTGTTGTCATTGGTTGTAGATTTGACAAACTTGATGGCTTCTTTGTTGCTTGGCTGACCACTACTTGATCCCTCTTGATAACCCAAACCAATTTTCAACTTTGGATTCCTTTGCTGATTCAGAATGGTGGCTAATCCTTCTGAGTATTTGATACTTGAAAGATTATGATGATATAAGGCTTGAAACTTCTCCAACTCTTTCCTAGTTCTTACTACCTCTTCTTCCAGAGCTTCACATCTTGCCTTCTTTTCTGATAATTGTTGTCTCAGAATGTCTTTGATCTTATTTGCCTCTTCTAATTCCACTTTTAGCAGGTCAAAGTCTTCATCAGGTTTTTTATTTCTTTTCTTGAACTGTATTGACAATTGTTTTTGTTTTCTCTTCTTAAGTATGATTCTGTCAATCTCTTCTAAAGCACCGATCAGTTCTCCTTCCAAGTCAACCAAATCTCCTTCAATATCGACATTACTTCTTGTTCTTTCATTATCATCATCCTCTTTGGCCATAAGAACAAAGTTATTAACCTTATCTTCACAGGAAGAGTCATTATCTATGTTTTATGAGGAGTCATCATTGTTTACACATAAACTTTTCTTTTTACCAAATCTTTTGGATTTGTACTTCTCTTCTCCTTTAGAGTTCCCGTCCTTATGCTTGTGTGGACACTTAGATGAAAAGTGACCTACCTTTCTGTAGTTAAAACACTTGAAGGGAAACTTGCTTTGGTACTTGCCTGATCCTTTCTTTAGTCTTCTCACAAATTTTTCTTCAATTTCATCAGGCTCAGAATCCTCATTCTTGTCTTCTTTAAATGATACTTCTCTAGTGGTATATTTATCTTTACTAATCATCATTTCATAAGTAGTTAGAGTTCCTGGAAGTTGATCAATAGACAGAGTCTTAATATCATTCAGTTATTCTATTACATAAACTTTTGGATTTAATCTATCAGGCAGAGATATTAAGATCTTCTAAACTAGTAATATGTCTTCAATCTTCTCACCAAGACCTTTCATGGCATTCACAAGATCCTCAACTCTTAAGAAGAATTTATTAACTGTCTCATCCTCATTCATCTTTAGTTGTTCAAACTGTAATCTATAGGTTTGAAGCTTGGCATCCTTTACCTTCTCATTACCTTCATAGCTACTAATGAGTTTTCCCCACATTTCTTTGGCAGTTTCTAAGTGCATAACTTTTACAAATTCTGCTTCTTCAAGCCCACTCAAAATAACATTCATAGCCTTAGTGTTGAAGATGAATTCTATCTTGTCATCCTTATAATATAGTACAACTAGCTTTACATAACCAATCTCTACACATCCCAGACATCTGCACCTAAAGCCATTATGTAGGTTCTCATCCTAACCTTCCAGAAGGCAAAGTTTATTCCATTGAAAAGAGGGCCCTTATTGGTTGAAGTTACTTCATGGATTGACATGTTTAAGCTTATTTATCTACATTTAAATAAAAGGAACCAACTCTGATACCAATTGTTGGACAACTAAGGGGGGGGTGAATTAGTTGTTACAGTGGTTAAACAATTATGCTTATTTTAAACTCTTTATAGAGCACTCAATGACAATCACAATAATGTAGGGAGGTACACAATAGAAAATTCAACATACATCACACACATGAAATATACAGAGATAGATATTTCCTGAGGAAACCCATAAAGGGTAGAGACCTCTTCTTCTTGATATGATAAGTAATCGTTATTTTTTGTACCTTTGTTTTGCAAGCTGCAACTTGCTGAGAGCACCAACTCTCTATTTTCTCTAGCACCCACTATAAGGAATCACCAACTCCTTGGTTTATCTATCACCCACTAGAAGGAAGCACCAACTCCCTAAATGTTTCAGCACCAACTAGATGGAAGCACCAACTTCTAGTCACATAGGAACCAACGTGTATAAAAAAGAACAATAGTTCTCCCTTGCACCACCCTATTTTTTCTGGCTGCAATCAGATGGAAGATACAACTCCCTGTGTTCAAGCACCCACTTGAAAATATAAGGACACTAATCCTCCCTAGCACCTCCCTACCACCCTAAAATATAAATCTTTTCTTTCTACAACTTTATCACAGTGATACAACATTTATTTATGGTTTACCAGTCTCATCACTTTTCTGCTACACTACTCTGCTCTTCCTGCATTAGTGTCTCTCTCATTGCATCTGTTGCACTTTTTTTTATTCTCTCAGATATGCGTGTATGTTCCTTTCTTCTTCTCCACTTCAGCTCCTTCACACCACATGCTTCTACCCGCATGAATCACACTCAACAACCCCAACCATCTATTCTTTCTTCTACGTTTTTATACTCTCTGTGAACCTTCTGCATCCTTCATGCACAATATCTCTCCATGATCTTCACTGTGTCACTGTTCTTCCCTATTGGTTGTTTACTGCAGCTCTTCCTTACTTCTCCATAGCTCAATAGTAGAATCACTTCACTTCTTTGTTCTGCATGCATTTCTCACGTTGAGTCATCTCTTGATCATCATGGAAACTCTTCGTCTTCTCTGGCATTATTAAATCTCTTCATAATTAGTGGACATTATCCTGAGATTCCTTGGCTTCTCTGGAAGTCGTGACTCTTCGTTCTCTTTGGCAGTTATAGTAAGCTAGTTTTGGTTCTTTTGGCTCCTAAACCCCTTCCTTCTTGTGACCACTAGTTGTGACCTGGGGCCAATCACTTCGGGACTTCACATTTTGGGTCATCTGTCGTGAGTCACCTTGACTCTCCCAACTCTCGATCTCCCAAACTTTTATGTGGAGCTTAGCAACGTGCTATCTCTACCCTAGATATGAACTTGGGCGATGATTTCAGGTGACCATGTGAAATCCTTGGTCTCAATGATCAGATGACATGTGTCCCTCCAAACCAACAAAAGAGATCGATTTCACGATCCGAGCTCTAAGAGTTTCAATTCTCAAGTTCTTGTTTTCTCCCAAAGAATTTCACTCGGAGTCCATGATCCAACGTCGCGTGTCCGTCTCGCATCAACGGTCCTTGTTCACTTTGGGACTTCAGCACTTTAGTAATATCCAACCTTTCTCCTTTGTGTTTTTATAGAGATGACAATCTACTGACACGTGTCCTCTTTAATCCAACGGCTATCATCCACTCCGGGATTTCGGCCTTCGGGACTTTGAGTCTTTGGGCGAGTACCAGTGGTAAAAATTTCGAAGAAAAAATATCAGAGTTACATAAATCTTGCATCACTCAATGACGTGTCATGAGCTGAGAAGATGCCACGTTTCACTCAGATTTATGATTTCCACGTACCTAAAATTCCAAATCAACTTGACACTTTTCATTGTTTGATTGTGCCACATGTCCTTGATGACATAATCTTACTGACATGGATCCTCCTCCATCTTGACATGGTCCACCACATGTCCTTACTGATGTGTTCTACTGATGTAGATCTCCCTGATCTAATGGTCATCATCTAATCTCCACATCTGATGGTCCTTATTCATTTTGGATTTCTGGGCTCCGAGATTTTCAAATATCAAACTTTCAAGAGCGTAATCTCCTCGCATCTTTATATCCGAAGTGAATATTGTTCTTTTGATCAAGATATTAGATCGATGACTCGATATTTCTGTGATGTAGATTTTCTATCTTATCCTGTCCTTCCACTCGAAATTGATCTGATGACTGGCGGAACTTCCTCAAAATTTCTAGAGTGTAACTTCCTCATGTCTTTAGATCCAGAGTGAATGTTGGTCATTCGATCATGAACTTATATCGATGGATTGATCTTTCTGCGATGAAACTTTTCTATATTATCCTTTCCTTCCACTAGAAATTGATCTGACGACTGACAGGACTTCACATTCCAGAGATTTCAAATCTCAAACTTTCCAGAGTGTAAATTCCTTGCGTCTTTAGATCTAGAGTGAATTTTGTTCATCTGATCATGAACTTAGATCAATGGCTCGATATTTCTGTGTGCTCCTCCTGTTTGTACATTGATCCGACGACCACTATTTATCCTCCTCCTGAGCTTATGCTTCCTCCCAACTTGGAAGAATGTCTAAGTGTCAAAGGAATTGACCTTTGATCCTTCTGTGAGTCCTGATGACTTAGACCTCCTCTGCACTTCTAGAAACTACTAAATCTTCTGAGCTTTCTCGTCTCTACATACTGTTCGCTTCTCCTCCTGAGCTTACGCATTCCTATTTCGCCATCGATGCACACTCTGATATTTCCATCAATGACAAACACACTCTGCCTGTAAACATGCCAACAATCCTAGATCTACCTCTTGATTTCATCATTCTCCAGAACAGAGCGTCGATAGATCGTTCCATTGGGCAGTGATGCACCTAGGGTCAGATTGATGGGGTGTTTGACCTGAAAGTGTAGAGGAACCCCTACGGGTGAGGAGAATATGTCCTGGTACTCCTCCATGACCTTGTCCATTTGTTGTTATCGTGTGGAGGAGCCTTTTCTGGAGGTCGTGGCCATTGTCTTCTTCTTTCCCTGAGGGCGGATCATCAGGAAAACAAATTTATTGGTTTTGGAAATGAGCTTACTGGATTTTTTTGTAGTAACTAAAGAGATAGCGACAGGTGGTGGTACCTCTAGTATCCTATATGACTTATTTCCCAAGGTAATAATAACAACGTGAGGCCGAGACTCATACAAAACATGTCTCTTCCACAATTATGGTTGGCCTAATAATACATCACAAACATCAACATGAGCAATGCCACATAATACCTCATTGGTGAATGGCTTGATGCTGAAGGGAAGGTGTAATATCCCTAAGGCCGAACCCAATTGTAAATGTAAATGAAAATGTACTTAAGCTGGTGAGTTGTATGACATCATTTTATATGCACATTTCATGGTATAGTGCATGCATGTACTGCGCAGTAAAAGGAGGAAGTGTGCAAATTCTTGGATACTGCGCACAACAAATTGAGTGTGCGCAATTGTGAGGCCAACGAGCCTTTGTGTATATGCTATGTTTTATAGTCTGGTGAGCTAGTTATTATAAGCTAGGATACTTATTGTAACATTCCCCCGGGCCACCCGCAGGCCGGGGTACGACACTCCAGAGCAACCTCTCGTGCTCTGACACTAGTCAGTAACACTCCCAGCCTTTAAAGGCCGGACCATGCTACTCTAGGGAACTTTTTCATTCCCTTACTATGAAACATATGGTAACATACCCAATAGTCAACCAAGCTATGCCACATACATTTACTCTTTAAACTACATGCATCTAAAACATATACATACAACACTCTTGCGAAAGATTTACATATAAACATAAACAAACAATTACTTTCTGTAACATATGACTTTTATACTGAAATAATAGTAACTACAGATATGCAAATTCTAGAGGGAATTACCCATAAACATACATGAAATTATAATCACATATATGATAAACCGAAGCATAGGCATGTAAATAACAAAGCAACATATCATTTTATCATACAATTGGTACTTATCTTAGAAATAATGTCACCAAATGTGTACATACCATCCACGAACCTCCCAACCATAGACTACATTGTTCATCACTCTCAACAGTGAGTCACCCCCGAGCTGGGACTGAACTCCACCAAGGAAAAAGGGTTCCTATCCAGGCTAAGGCTCATGGGAAACAAGAAAGAATTCATCTCAGGTGATCACTGAACTAACAACCTATAGCCTCTCATTCCCCACATGCCTGTCCCACCCAAGGAAGTGTGCCCCTTCTCTTCTCAACAGTCCCTTGGCTACCCCACTTCCTTTCCAGGGCTTCAACAACAGGGTGGAATGGAAGTCTCAGAGCACTGTAGCTAGAGTTTAGCACCTTTGGGAATCAATCCCCAAGAATTCTCTTGCTCAGAGAATTTCTCATGGGCCTGACAACCCACTTCTTCAATCCCACTCCAAACTAACCAGGTACACCAACCAAAAAGGGATATGGGAATATGCTCCGGAATGATGAAATGGTTGTCTTAAGGATAACAAAATGCATGAGTGAAATTGGTCATGGAATCATTGACTGTATAACTGAGTGTGGGAGAATCACTGTGAACTCTTCGTGGAAGTACTTATGCAAATGATGGTCGGGTTGCCTGTAAGGTATCCCCTCCAAAGTCCCCAAATGAGCTAAGTTCCCCCACGATATGAATGAATGTCCCCAACTTGACACTTGTCATATCAAAAGTTACTTTGGTCCACTTGTCCCCAACTTTAGAACTCAAGATAAAATAATTGTCCATACGTTATGATTTAGGAAATATTAATATAATATTCCCTTGACTTTTGGCCCTCCCTTTCCCTAACTGGTGAAGTTCAGTTCTCCATCTCTTTTATCGTGGTTAGTGTATGTGCAACGGTGTATTTTATATTAATCATGAGTCATGTACAAAGTAGGCGCATTTCCCTTTGACATCTAGGCGTTCTGGCCTAATACCAAAACATAAGCATCCCAACTTATAATAACTGGCTCACCAGCCTATAACACATATCATATACATGAGCCTTTTTTTCCTCCATACTGTGCACACCTTAGTTACTACGTGCGGTATCCTGGAATGTGCAAATTACATCATTTTACTGCATAGTTCATGTGCACACTATGCCACATGACGTGCATTACCAAATGAGGTCAAAACAACTCACCAGCTTAAGTACATTTATATTACATTTACAATTGGGTTCAACCGAGGGATATTACAATCCCCTCCCCTTATTTATGCACTGTCCTCAGTGCATCATACACCCATATATAACAGAGTTTTCAAAAATCTTCAAAAATATGTGGGTATTCTATCCGCATTGCATCTTCA
>JZKD02S2005467.1:895830-927740 GCA_000966675.3 Picea glauca
GTCAGTTACTTGTTATGAATGTGTGAACCATGTTCTTGTTCTTTGTACCATAAGATACCTTAACTTCGGGATGAAGTTTCCTGAAGGGTGGGTGTATGTAACGACCCTTGATTATCAATTATAATTAATTTAATAAGGTAATCCTAAAAGATTAGCTAAACTATATTTATTTATTAAAATAACCTTAACTAATTATTTGTTATTAATTAGTTATTGTTGATTATGATTAATTTAAGTATAATTAACTCATTAATCAATATGGTTAATGATTGATTTAATTATTAATTAATTCATTAATTAATAAACTATTAAATTAATGGTGGATAATATAATGTAATATTAAATTGGGTTACGTATCCCACAAGGGATAACATATTCAATACATTTGGATAAGGGTAATTAAATGAAGGGATAAGGAATTTAATGGAAGAAGGAGTGTCGGTGAAGGGAGGGATAAGGAAGGAAGGAAGGAGTTAGAGGGGGGGCATTCGAGGGGAAGTTGGCCATGATTTTGGAGAACTCTGAGTATTTCAGGGAGCCGAGAGGGGCTGTGATATTGGTGGGCTTTGATTGAGGCACATGATTTACTGGTTGTGACATATTGATTAGGAAGACACTGAGTTGCTAGAGGTTTTGGGCTCGGAGGGCCAGGATATCCATAGATATCCTGGAGCTAGGTCGTTTTCCTAGTTGGCAGGGTGGACAATAGTTTTGGGAAATTTTGCAGTGTTTGCAACAGGACTGGGATGTGTAGCAGGTAGCAGGAGAGTAGCAACAACAAGGCAGCTGGCAACAGAAATAGCATCAGAACTAGGTACCCTATTGAATTATGCATTTATTTATTCTGCTATGAATTCGTTAGTATTTGATGAATCTAAATTGCTGAAGTTGCTGGTATGAAGATCGATATTATGCTGAATATATATTGTTTTAGTTAAGAAATAATTGCGTGTGAGGATAACAATGTTTAGATATATATTTATGGGCATTACACCGGTCCAAAATGCACATTAGATGCACTGGAAAAGTGCCTTCTTGCTCCACCTTAATCACATTCCAATCAATAACATGATTAGCATCAGATATATATTTCTTTAGCAATGATACATGGAAGACATTATGAACAAAAATAGATGCAGGCAATGCAATTTTATAAGCAACTGGACCAATCCTCTCTAGGACTTCAAAATTCCCATAAACTATGGCTACCAACTTGGCACAACTTCCCAACTTCAAGGAACTCCTGTTAGCTTTCACTTTCAGGAAAACATGATCACCCACTTTGAATTCTCTGTGGGTTATGTTCTTATCGACATAAATTTTCTGTCTGTCTTGGGAAGCTTTTAAATTATTCTTAATTTTTGTCATCTGGTCCTCCATTTCCCTGAGAAACTCTGGCCCAACTAATGTCCTATCAGCTGGGTTATCCCAACTCACTGGAGTATTTCACTTTCTGCCATAAAGTGATTCAAATGGGCTCATCTTCAATGATGCATTATACCCATTGTTGTATGTGAATTCTACCAAGTGTAGGTAGTCTTCCCATTTCAATGGTTTGTCCATCACATACATTCTCAATATATCTTCTATCACCCTGTTCATCCTTTATGTTTGTCCATCAGACTCAGGATGATAAGCGGTACTAAAGTTTAGATTCGTTCTGGATCCTTTGAACAATCCTTTCCAGAAATTCAAGGTGAATTTCGGGTCTCTGTCAGATACAATTGTCTTAGGAATCTCGTGAAATCATGCCACTTCTTTCATAAAAATATTAGCAACCTTTGCTACCTTGTGTGTAGTTTGCAGTGGAATAAAATGGGAATCTTTCGTAAGCTTGTCCACCACCACCATGATCGAATCATGCAGCTTTCCTGTTCTAGGCAATCCCATAATAAAATCCATTGTCACCACTTCCCACTTCCATTCAGGAATGGTTAAAGGTTGCAGTAATCTTGTTGGGTGCCTATTCTCATCTTTCACTTTTTTTCATTCCATACATCTAGCGATGTACTCGATGATCTCTTTATTCATACCTAGCCAAAAGTAATGGTTCTTGATTTCTTCCACAATTTTCTGATATCCAGGGTGCCCTACATAAGGAACATTATGCATTTCATGCAAAATCATACGTTTCAAGTCCTGGAAATTTGGAACAAAAATCCTGTTCTGGCACAACAATATTCCATCTATTCTCGACTTATAATTATTCACCTTCTGAAGCATCTTACCCTGTCGTAGCATTGCTACCAATTCTTTGTACTGCAGATCTGCATTTGCAGCCTCCATAATTTTTCTTTTAATATTAGTTTGGTACATGCTAATGGATGTACCATGTAATTCATGCACCTTCCTTCTGAGTGCATCATCCACTTTATTCTCTTTCCCCTTGATATGCTTTATATCAAAGTCATATTCGCTTAGAAATTCTAACATTCGCTTAGAAATTCTAACTATCTGCTTTGTCTAGCATTTAGATTTGGCTGATCAAATAAATATTTCAGACCATTGTGGTTTGTTCTTAGCTCAAACCTCTTTCCCATGTGGTAGTGTCTCCATTTCCTCAAGGTATTCATTATGGATGCCAACTCCAAATCTTGAGTGGCATAGTTTCTTTCATGATCCTTCAACTTCCTTGATTCGCAACATGTGACAAACCCGTTTTGATCGAGGACTCCACCAAGTCCTTCATTACATGCATCGTTGCATATGATGAAATATTCTTCTGGCTCTACGATCCTTAATATTGGAGCACTTGTCAATAATTGTTTCAAGTGTTGAAAACTTTTCTCACAATCCAGTGTCCACTGAAACTTCACTCCCTTTCTTTGCAAAGAAGTGATTGGGTGTGCAATCTTTGAGAATACTTCAATAAATCTTCTATAGTAGCCTACAAGACCCATGAATGATCTCACCTCTACCACATTATTCGGTGCAGACCATTCTCTAATGGCCTCTATCGTCTCAGGATCTACTGCTATCCCATCCTTTGAAATGATATTCCCCAAATAATGAATCTATTTCTGATAGAATGAGGACTTGCTCAATTTGGCATAAAACTAATGCTCGCTTAATACTTGCAACACAATCCACAAATGATGTTCATTCTCTTCCTATGACTTGGAATATATAAGAATGTCATCCAAAAAGACAATGACTAACTTGTCCAAATACTCTCGGAAAACACCATTCATTAAGCACATGAAAATAGCCGGTGCATTTGACAACCCAAATGGTACCACTGGGAACTCATAATGACCATACCTTGTCCTAAAGGCGGTCCTTCTAATATCTTCTCCTTTAATTCTTACCTGATGGTATCCTGATCTGAGATCTATCTTCGAAAATATCTTTGCATCCTTCAATTGATCAAAGAGGTCATCAATCCTTGGTAGAGGATACTTCTTCTTAATAGTCACTTTATTCAACTGTCTGGAGTCAATGCACAACCTTAGTGTTCCATCTTTCTTTCTCACAAACAAGACTGGGGCACCCCAAGGCAACACACTTGGGTGTATATACCCCTTCTTTAGAAGTTCTTCAAGCTGCATTTGCAGCTCCTTTAATTCTGGTGTACTCATTTTGTAAGGAGTCTATGATACTGACATTTCTCTAGGCATCAAATTTATAGAGAAATCAATGTCTCTCCTTGGGGGTAGTCTGGGTACCTGCTTGAATACATCTTCAAAATATTCCAAGAATACATAATCTTACAAATTTGGCACCTTATCTCTAGGTGTCTCTGCCAAATGAGTTGCAATTATTTGACATCCTTTTTTGTAACATTTCTTCAGCTGCAATGCTAAAATTTCTCTAATGGTTACTGCCTTGGGAATTCCTTGTACCTTCCTTAGTTTCCCTTCCTCATCCATGATTTGTTGTGACAGTTGAAGAGAGTGTGATGTTGGTCCAACCAATCCATCCCAATTAGAAAGTCATAGGAACCTAAAGGCAAGATGTTTAAATCTTCCTTGGTGTTCAGTCTATTCATCTCTATGAGGCATGACTTAACCATCTCATTAACTTTTCTTTTGGCTCTTGTAGCCAATTGCACCAACCAGGATTTCCCATGCTTGCTTCTTGGTAATTGCAAACTTTCCACCATCTTAGGGTCTATATAACTATGACTAGCTCCTGAATCAATTAAAATAGCAAGGGTTTGGTTGTTGATAATACCTTACACTTCAATCATGTGGGACTGATACTCTGCTTGCTTGGTGTCCCGGGCTGCATAAATCCTTGGCACATATCTTCCCATGTCCTCCACTATTTCATCTCGTTGTACATTGTGAACATCCCTACCTTTTTCACCTTTGTGAGGAAAATCTTTGAACCTATGGTCCCCTTTACAACCCCAACATTGCATAGGTGGTTGTCTTGGCCCTTGACTCCCTGTGTCAATTGTTCTAGGTTCTTTAGGTGTTTGTTGTCCTTGTGGATTATTTATGAAGAATGGTGGATTAGATTCCTTTTTCCTCTGATCCATATTGAATTTCTTATTGTCTTCCCAAGCCTTTTGGAAATATGGCCTTACTTTTTGCTGATCATATAGGCATTTAGCTCTCCTTATGGTCTCTTCTAATGTCTTGGGATCATCATAATGTATCTTGTCACTGATGAATGATGGAAATCCACTTAAATACCTTTGAATTTTGACGGTCTCATCCTTGATGAAAGAGACATAATTCAGTAGTTCCATAAAATTTCTCTCATATTCATCTACGATCATACTTCCAAGCTTGAGTTCAAAGAACTCTTTCATTTTCTTGTCATAGAATCTTTTAGTCAAGTACCTCTTCTCAAAATAATTCTTGAATTCCATCCAAGTAACACTTTTCTCTACAATGTGTTGTATCTGCACAAGTTGATCCCACCACATGGAGGCTTTCCCTTTGAGTAGATAGATAGCGATTCTGCCTTTTTCATGAGAAGAATAATTATGCAATTGAAAATACTTCCTCACGCCTAGTAACCATGTTTTTGCATCTTCATCCTTCTTGTGC
Organism: Picea glauca; assembly: GCA_000966675.3. Lineage (NCBI taxonomy): Eukaryota > Viridiplantae > Streptophyta > Pinopsida > Pinales > Pinaceae > Picea > Picea glauca. The sequence goes on from JZKD02S2005467.1 coordinate 900,831, forward strand.
TCACCATTAAATTTAGGAGGTTTTATTTTGTTCATTTCTCCTCGTAGCTCATCCACCCCAGATCTTTTATACCTTCTCACTGGGGATAGACTCAAGTTGTTTCTTGCTTTCTTATTGGAATGCCTTTGGGAATGATGGTGATGTCTACTAGCACCTTTTTCTTTTTTTTTCTCCTCTGAAGGTTTGTGACTCCTAGATTCACTTGAGCCACTCTCCTTAACCAATTTCTTTTCTATTCTGTTCAAACCCTCCAATAGCTTCATGTTGAAGTCATCCTACTACTCTTTGGCTTTCATAATCCTTTCATTATCATCTTTATGGTTTTGGACATCCTTCTGCAAATTCTTAATGGTCTCAGCCATATTCATATCTTCATTCTTTTCTTCTCCATGTTCGTTGGAGTTCGTTCCTTCCATTCCCAAATGGATATCCACCCATATGCTCTCATCTTGCTGACTATAATTCCCATGTGCTTCTTCCATTTCTATGGACTCTGCACTAGTCTGATCTGATCGAGTTGTTGTTAATTCTGCAAAACGTTCAGCCATCGAAACTTATCAGGCTAACAATTCATCAATTCATGAGAATATGCACCATTTTGATTCAATATACACATCATAATTATCAATCCTGGTTTCCTGGTGTTATCACCACGACAATTCTAGATAATACCTAAGTCTCGAAAACACAGACGCACAATGCCTTTCGAGATACACTTCTGCAAGAAGGTGGTTTGTTGAAACCACTTTCACCAAGATGTGGTATCACGTGTCTCAATATGTCAAATCCACCACTCGTGGAGCAGGCGACGACTTAGTCAGATCACCCTGCTTCACTCGTTTGGTACTTCGCAGCCATGTGACGTCAACTGAACGCCGCCATGTAACAAAATCAAAAGCTAATCATTCGAAATGGATTGGATGAGCATGGAAACCCAACGCTCTTGTACATAATATGTTTGCACTTCATAAATGGAATTCTATAATTACCACTCCCCAAGTATGAAGATATATTCATATCCATAACCGAAATAATCTCCAAACTTCTCAACTTTCTACTCTCTGTAAAAACACCTTTCGGTATCCACAACTTGAGATACATGGACAACGCTAAATAGAGTGAGACTGGTTATTCGAGCAACATGCTAGGCTTTCCTATGAATCAGGAGGAAAGGGTCCTTGTGCACATCCTAGCAACTAAGTTTCACACAGATCCGGCTATAGACTCGTAGTTGGAAGTCAGGCTGAATCCCACTATGAAGGATTTAGTCATCAACAGGCTAGCCACTAAGAAGATAATGAGCAAGTGGCATAAGAAGGAGGAATCTACGACTGAATCATCTGAAAGTGTTGGAGAGAATCAACCGGTCTGGTTATATTCTTCCTTAAAGGCAGAGATCACTAAGCTGAAGTAAGTCTTCAACCAAAATAAGCATGTCTCAGCGAATTTTGAATAGCCGGTAGCGGAGGTAAAGAGTACCAGAGATGATAGGCATGTTCTTTAAACGAACCTTTTCACAACAGGCTAACTGTTGTCATCCCCCTTTTGTAATTTTGTGATTATTACGACTATATAAATACATAAACAGATTTTAGATTGTTTTATTACAATTTCTATCTAATGATGTTATGAATCTTGTTTTCTTTTATAATAAGTTTTTCTTGTAATCTTATATTTTATTTTCATATGTCTAAATCGGAGGAAATTAAAAATCAGAATTCTTTTTAATTAACGCTTCAATGTGGTTGTGTGTTTCTTTTCCTTTTATTATTATGCAATTTAAACTCAAACTCATCGCCTTCCAAGCGACTTCGCGTGCACTAAAATTTGACTTGTTCATTTAGATTTATCGTGCATAGCGATATCACAAGGTAAAACGTTTTTCCGTGCACCTAAATATACTGTGCATTTCTTCTTCGTCACACCGACAACTTATGCACATTGCTCTTTCATTGTGCATCAATATCCACTACGCACAGTTTTGGTACCACGCACCGATATTCCACATGCATTTCGTCCTATGCATGCACCATGTCAAGTTTAACATATTCAATAGTGCCCAATTATCTGCGCACACTACTGAATACACTGTCCTAAAACAACTTATACTCATACTTATGCGCATACCAACAAAAATCCTCTGCGTTAAGAAATACTTGCGCACCCCATGTGCACATTACTTTGTGTATGCTCACCGTGCAAGGATAAATTCAGCGCATGCATATGCACATAATGATCTTCCGCGTGGTGCCACAATTTAGTGCACCCACTGGCACACCAACATTTTTCTGTGCGGTGCCAAAATTTACCGTGCACGCCAACACACCAACCTTTTTCATGGATACTCTGTGACTCCAATTTTTGGTCACCTCGAAGTTACTCTTCTTTGAATATTCTCTTCAACTGAACCCCTCTAGCCCATCCAAGCTCAGTGTTGAACTGAAGCTCTGATACCAATCTATAACATTCCCCCGAGCCACCCACAGGCCAGGGTACGCCACTCTAGAGCAACCTCTCATGCTCTGACACCAGTCGGTAACACTCCCAGCCTTTAAAGGCCAGACCATGCTACTCTAGGGAACTTTTCCATTCCCTTAATGCAGAACATATGGTAACATACCCAATAGTCAACTAAGCTATGCCACATAAATTTACTCTTTAAATTGCATGCATATAAAACATATACATACAACACTCTTGCGGAAGATTTACATATAAACATAAACAAACAATTACTTTTTGCAACATATGAATTTTATACTAAAATAACAGTAACGACAGATATGCAACATCTACAGGGAATTATCCATAAACATATAGGCAATTATAATCACATATATGATAAACCGTAACATAAGCATGTAAATAACAAAGAAACATATCATTTTATCATACAATTGGTACTTATCTTAGAAATAATGTCACCAACTGCGTACAAACCATCCACAAACCTCCCAGCCATAGACTACACTGTTCATCACTCTCAGCAGTGAGTCACCCCTAAGCTGGGACTAAACTCCACCCAGGAAAAAGAGTTCCTATCTAGGTTAAGGCTCATGGATAATGGGAAAGACTTTGTCTCAGGTGCTCACTCAACTAATAGCCTACAGCCTCTCATTCCCCACATGTCTGTCCCACCCAAGGAAGTTTGTCCCTTCTCTGCTCAATAGTCCCTCGGCTACCCCACTTCCCTTCTAGGGATTTAGCAACAGGGTAGACCGGAAGTCTCAGAGCGTTGTAGCTGCAGTTTAGCACCTTCGAGAATCAATCCCCAGCAATTCTCTCACTCAGATAATTGCTCACGGGCTTGACAACTTGCTTCTTCAATCCCGCTCCAAGATAACCAGGTACACCAACCAAAAAGGGATATGGGAACAGGCTCTAGAATGATTAAATGGATGTCTCAAGGATAATGGAATGCATGGGTGAAAATGGTCATGGAATCATTGACTGGATAACTAAGTGTGGAAGAATCACTGTGAACTCTTCATGGAATTCCTTGTGAAAATGATGGTCGGGTTGTCAATAAGGTATCCCCTCCAAAGTCCCCAAATGAAAAAATTTCCCCCACGATATGAATGCATGTCCCCAACTTGACACTTTTCATATCAGAAGCTACTTTGGTCCACTTGTCCCCAACTTTAGAACTTAGGATAAAATAATTATCCATACGTTATGCTTTAGGAAATATTAATATAATATTCCCTTGACCTTTGGCCCTCCATTTCCCTAACTGGTGAAGTTCAGTCCCCCATCTCTTTTATCATGGTCGTTCTGCGCGCAGTGACGTATTTTATATTAATCATGAGTCATGTACAAAGTAGGGGCATTTCCTTTTGACATCTAGGAGTTCCGACCTAATACCAAAAAATTAGCATCCTAGCTTATAATAACTGGCTCACCAACCTATAACACATATCATATACATGAATCTTGTTTTCCTCCATACTGCACGCACCTTAGTTACTATACGGGATATCCTGGAATGTGCAAATTACATCATTTTACTGTGCAGTTCATGCGCGCACTGTGCCACATGATGTGCATTACCAAATGAGGCCAAAACAACTCGGTAGCTTAAGTACATTTATATTACATTTAAAATTGGGTTCGGTCGAGGGATATTACACTTATGTATTGATTAGGCCGGAGAGCTTAGATGTTAAAGGCCAATGCACATGTTTTTGTACATGTCTCATAATTAATATAAATTCATCGTTGCGCGCAGACCGACCACAATAAAAGAGATGGGGGACTAAAGTCCATTGGTTAGGGAAAGGGAGGGGATAAGTTAAGGAAAGGGGTAACCTAGGGAGCTTAAACCAAAAAGGAATATTATATTAATATTTCTTAAATCATAAAGTATGTATAATTATTTTATCCTAAGTTATAAAGTTGGGTACAAGTGGGCCAAAGTAGCTCCCAACATGACAAGTGTCAAGTTGGGGAAAAGCATATATATTGTTTGGATTTAGTTCATTTCCTATCATCTTTTCCATCAGGATTCCCATCATTCCATCCATCATTCATTCATCCAGTCAATCATCCATGAGTATTCACACCCATTGAGCTATCCTATGTATCTTCGTGGCTGTACTTGAACTGTATCCGTAGCCCTTTTGTGTTGGTGTGTCTAGTTAGCTTAGGAGTTGGACTGAAGAAGCGGGTTGTCAGGCCCGTGAGAAATTCTCTGGGTGAGAGAATTGTTGGGGATTGATTTCCTGAAATAGATGAGAAAAGAAGGGGCACACTTCCTAGGTGGGACAGGCATGTGGGGAATGAGGGACTGTGGGTTGTTAGTTTGAGTTGGCAACTGAGACAAAATCCTTCCTATTGTCCATGATCCTTTATCCTGGTTAGGAATCTCTTTACCCGGGTGGAGTTTAGTCCCAGCTCGGGAGCGACTCACTTTTGAGAGTGATGAACAGTGTGGTCTAAGGCTAGGAGGTTTGTGGGAGGTCTGGACGCAGTTGGTGACATTATTACCAGGATAAGTGCCAATCTGAGTGATAAATTTACATGCTGCATTGTTATTTACGTGCTTATATTTATGGGTTTATCTATGTGTGTTTCTAATTGTCTGTAAATTTATGGGTATTTCCTGTATATGTTTCATGTATATGTTTACTATCATTTTAGTATGAATCTGTGCATTTACATAAAGTATTTGTCTATCTACGTTTTTATATATATATATATATATGCTTCTGCAAGAGTTCTGTGTCAATATGCATTTTAATTGCATGTAGTCATTCAAAGAAAAATTTATGTCCCATAGCTTAGTTAGATGTTGGGTATGTTACAGTATGTTCCACAGAGAGAACATAAGAGTTCTGTGGCGTACCGTGGCCTGGCATCGATGGTCGGGGATGTTACAAATTGGTATCAGAGCTTCAATTTCAACACTGAGCCTGGATGGGCCGAGAAAGTTTAGTTGAAGCAAAATTACAACAGATAAATTATTTTGAAGTGGCCAAATTTTGAGTTGCAGAGCGTCCATGGTAATATTTGGAAGCAACGACACAATTGGGAAAAGCCCCAATTTCTGTTGTTAAATTCATGAGAAAATGGAGAAATTCGGCCAAGTGATGAGATATTCCCAATTTAATATCTGTTCTGGAAAATTCAGACTTGGAATTGGTCGGATTTGAAGTCACAGTGAAGCCATGACAGTTTGAGTGAGTTTTATAATTAAAATTCTCAATTCGTGAATTGATTTTTGGGAAATTCGTTCCAGAAATGTCAACCCACAACGATTTGTTATTGCAGAGGCTGAATTAGTGTTATTAGGTTGAAATTGAATGAATTTAGTGGTTGCAAAATGTTTATGGTAAATAGGGGAAAAAGTTAGGAAAAAGCCCCAATTTTTGCAGCGGAATTCAAGAGTATTTGATGCACATAAAGGTGAATGTGCACAGGTGGGCGCACTAAAAATGCATGATGCGCAGTGAAAAGCTTGTGATAGGTAAAATTTGGCACTGCGCGACAAGATATTGACATGCTAGTTCGCGCGCTAAATTTTGGCGCCACGTGGAAAAATGTTAGTGTGCGGGTGTGCGCGCTAAGTTTTGATACCGCACAAAAAAATAGCGGTTTTCTGGTGCGCACGCTAAATTTTGGTGCCGCGCAGAAAAATGTTGGTGTGAGGGTGCACACGCTAAATTTAGCATTGCACATTGTGTATACTCATAAGAACTGTGCGTGGTGAGGACATTCAAAATAATGGCATGCGTGGTGTGCGCAGTATTGACATAGCGCAGGGGAGTTTGGTAGTTGTGCACACAATGTGGGTATATGTTGTCACGCGATAGCTTAGTTAATAGTGCATGCATAGTTTTAGTGTACAGTGGAGGCATATTAAAATTTGGCATGGTGCAACGCGTCGAGTGAAATGCACATGGAATATCAACGCACGGTACAAAAACTGTGCATGGTAGATATCAACGCGCGATACAAAAACTACACACAATGGATATTAGTGCGCGACACAAAAGTAGTGCGCACAAGTTAGTGGCATGATAGAGATGTGATACACAATGGTTTTAAAGTGTGTGAAGAACAATTTACCTTTTGTTTTTGTGGTGCATGGTGAATATGGGTTTACAGGTTGAAATTTGTGTGTGCGAAGTTGTTTGAAGGGTGAACAACAATAGAAAACCAATGATTTTCTGCGACGTTTTATATCATTTGAACGTCATCTTTTCGCAGTGCATTTTTGAGGGCCTTAATAGAGTTTTTAAAAAATCAAAAACCACGAGACAGAGGTGCACCTAAGGTACACTTTGTCTCTGCATCTCAATGCATAATTACAGCGTAGAGTTGTACCAAGTTGAAAAATGAGCAGAAAAATTAATGGGAAAATTTTAAATGACCATAACTTTCTTCTCCAGAATCGGAATTGAGCATGTGAGCAGGAATTGGAAAGGTATTGAAAAAAGGAATCTAAATATCCACCGATAAAATTGATTTGGGAATTTGATTTTTCAATAAATCATAAGAAAGGATTCTGATATGTTATTGAACCAAAATGGTTCATATTTTTCATGAAATCGTTGAAACAGTTAGCCTGACAAAGTTTTTTTGGCTGCATATTTTGCAGAGTTAACAACAAATAGATTAGATCAAGATCATCTTAGATTCCATAGGAATAGAAGAGGCACAGGGGAATTACAGTCAGGAGGATGATATTAGAGGGATGGATGTCCATTTGGGCATTGAAGGAACAAACTCCAATGGACATGGAGATGAAAGGGATGAAAACATGAATATGACAGAGACCATTAAAAATTTGCAGAAGGATGTCAAAATCCATAAAGATGGTAATGAAAGGCTTATGAAAGCCAAGGAGAAGCAGGATGACTTCAACGTGAAGTTATTGGAGAGCTTGAAGAGAATAGAAAAGAAATTGGATAAGGTCAGTGGCTCAAGCAAATCAAGAGTCATAGGCCTTCTCATGAGAAAAGAAAAGCAAGAAGTGTTAGCAAGCATCACCACCACAGCCCGAGGAATTCCAATAAGAGATCACACAACAAATCAAGTCCATCCCCTGTTAGAAATCATGAGAGGTCTGGGGTGGATGAACTACGAGGAGAAATGAACAAAATCAAACCTCCTAGATTTGATGGTGAGCACAAGAAGGATGAAGATGCATAAACATGGTTGTTGGGCATGAGAAAGTATTTTCAATTACACAATTATTCTTCTCATGCAAAATGTATAATTTTCATTTATCAACTCAAGGGAAAGGCATCCATGTGGTGGAATTATCTTGTGCAGGTGTAGCACATTAAAGAGAAAAGTCTCACTTGGAGGGAATTCAAGAAGTATTTTGAGAAGAAATACTTGACTAAAATATACTATGACAAGAAAATGAAAGAGTTCTTTGAACTCAAGCTAGGGAGTATGACCATTGATGAATATGACAGAAGGCTTCTAGAAATTATAAAGTATGTCTCTTTCATTAAGGATGATATAGTGAAGATTAAAAGGTATTTGAGTGGATTACCATCATTCATCAGTGACACAATACAGTATGATGATCCCAACACATTGCAGGAGACCCTAAGGTGAGCTAAATGCCTATATGATCAATAGAAAGCAAGGCCAACTTTCTAAAAATATTGGGAAGACAAAAATAAATTCAAGGTGGATCAGAGGAAGAAGGGAGATAAACCACCATTCTTCAGAAACAACCCACAGGGACAGAAAACTCCTAGAGAGTCCAAAACGATTGAAACAGGGGGTCAAAGGCCAAGGCAAACACCTATTCAATGTTGGGGTTGTAAAGGAGATCACATGTTCAGAGATTGTTCTCATAGAGGTGAAAAAGGGAAGACTGTTCACAATGTACAACAAGCTAAAATAGTGGAGGACATGGGCAAAAATGTGCCAAGGATCTATGCATCCTTGGACAACAAGCAAGCAGAGTATCAGTCACATATGATTGAAGTGGAAGGTATGATCAACAACCAAACCATTGCTATTTTAATTAATTCAGGAGCTATTCATAGTTATATATATCCTAAGATGGTGGAAATTTTGCATTTTCCAAGAAGCAAGCATGGGAAATCTTGGTTGGTGCAGCTGGCTAGAGGAGCCAAAAGAAAAGTTATTGAGATGGTTAAGTCATGTCTTATGGATATGAATGGGCTGAACACCAAGGTAGATTTGAAAATATTGCCTTTAGGTTCATATGACTGTCTAATTGGGATGGATTGGTTGGAACAACATCATGCTCTCTTAGACTATCATAACAAAGCATTTACTTGCTTGGATGAGGAAGGGAAACTAAGGAAAGTGCAGGGAATTCCCAGGGCAGTAACCATCAGAGAGATTTCAACCTTGCAGTTGAAGAAATGTTATAGGAAAGGGTGTCAAATATTTGTATCTCATATGGAGGAGACACCTAAAGATAAGGTGCCAAATTTGGAAGATTATGCAGTCCTAAAAGAGTTTGAAGATGTGTTCAGAGAAGTACCAAGACTACCACCAAAGAGAGACATTGATTTCTCTATAAATCTAATGCCTGGAGCAGCTCCAGTGTCAAAGACTCCTTACATAATGAGTACACCAGAGTTGAAGGAGTTGCAAATGCATCTTGAAGAGATTTTGAAGAAGGGGTATATATTCCCAAGTGTGTCACCTTGGGGTGCCCCGGTCTTGTTTGTGAAGAAGAAAGATGGAACATTAACAGTTGAATAAAGTGACTATGAAGAATAAATATCTTCTGCCAAGGATTGATGATCTTTTTGATCAATTGAAGGATGCAAAGATTCTTTCAAAGATAGATCTCAGGTCAGGATACCATTAGGTAAGGATTAAAGAGGAGGATATCAGAAAAACCACCTTTAGGACAAGGTATGGTCATTATGAGTTCACAGTGGTTCCATTTGGGTTGTCAAATGCACCATCTATTTTCATGTGCTTAATGAATGGTGTTTTCCGAGAATATTTAGACAAGTTTGTCATTGTCTTTTTGGATGACATTCTCATATACTATAATTTAGAAGAAGAGCATGAACATCATTTGAGGATGGTGTTGCAATTATTAAGGGAGCATCAGTTGTATGCCAAGTTGAGCAAGTGCTCATTTTATCAGAAGCAAATTAATTATTTGGGGCATATTATTTCAAATGATGGGATAGCAGTGGATCCTGAGAAGATAGAAGCCATTAGAGAATGGTTAGCACCAAATAATGTGAGAGAGGTGATATCATTCATGGGTCTTGTAGGATACTATAGAAGATTTATTGAAGGATTCTCAAATATTGCACACCCAATCACTTCCTTGCAAAGAAAGGGTGTGAAGTTTTAGTGGACATTGGATTGTGAAAAGAGTTTCAAAAACTTGAAACAATTGTTAACAAGTGATCCAATACTAAGGATTGTAGACCCAAATGAAGACTTCATTGTATGCACAGACACATGTAAAGAAGGACTTGGTGAAGTTCCCAGTCAAAATGGGTTGTTATATGTTATGAATCAAGAAAGTTGAAGGATCATGAAAGACACTATGCCACTCATGATTTGGAGTTGGCACCCATAGTGCCTGCCTTGAGGAAATGGAGACAATACGTCATGGGGAAGAGGTTTGAGCTGAGAACAGACCAGAATGGTCTGAAATATTTATTTGATCAGCCAACTCTAAATGCTAGGCAAACTAGATGGTTAGAATTTCTAAGTGAATATGACTTTGATATAAAGCATATCAAAGAGAAAGAGAACAAAGTGGATAATGCATTGAGTAGAAGAGTATATGAAATGCATTCTACAACCATTATCATGTACCAATCAGATTTGAAAGGAATAATTACAGAGGCTGCCAAATCAGATTTGCAATACAAGGAATTAGTAGAAAAATTACAACAAGGTATTTTGCAGCAGAAAATTGAAGAGTATAAGCTAGATAATGATGAAATTCTCATGTACAGGGGCATAATTTATGTACAAAATTCTAATGAATTGAAAAATATAATATTGAGAGAAATGAATAATGTGCCTTATGTTGGGCACCCAGGATATCAGAAAACTATTACAGCTATCAAGAGCCAATATTATTGGCCAGGCATGAAGAAAGAGGTTGTTGATTTTATTGCCAGATGTTTGGAATGTCAAAAGGTAAAGGCTGAGTGTAGACACCCAGATGGTTTGCTACAACCATTACCCATTCTTGAGTGGAAGTGGGAAGTTGTAACAATGGATTTCATCATCAAACTTCCCAAAACAAACAAGCAACATGATTCTATCATGGTAGTGGTGGATAAGCTTACTAAAGTTGCCCATTTTGTTCCAGTTAAGCTCACTCACAAGGAAGCCAACATCGCTGATGTTTATATGAGAGAAATTTCTAGATTACATGGCATACCAAAGACAATTGTGTCTGACAGAGATCCAAAATTTACCTCAAAAATTTGGAAAGGATTATTTAATGGATTTGGAACAAATTTGAATTTTAGCACAACTTATCATCCAGAATCAAATGGTCAAACAGAGAGGGTGAATCAAGTGATTGAAGATATGTTAAGGATGTATGTGATGGATAAAACATCAAAATGGGAAGACTACCTACACTTGGTAGAGTTTGATTACAACAGTGGGTACTAAACATCTCTAAAGATGAGCCCATTTGAGGCACTTAATGACAAAAAGTGCAACACACCATTAAGTTGGGATAACCCAGAAGACAGAGCAATGGTTGGACTGGATTTGCTCAAGGAAATGGAGGGGCAAATGATAAAAATAAAGAAAAATTTAAAGGCTTCCCAAGAAAGATATAAAATCTATGTTGATAAGGGCAGGACTCACAGGGAATTTAATGTGGGAGACCATGTATTCTTGAAAGTGAAGGACAACAAAAGTTCCCTGAAGTTGGGAAATTGTTCAAAATTGGCATCTTGCTATTGTGGGCCATTTGAAATCCTAGAGAGGATTGGTCCAGTTGCTTATATGATTACATTATCTGCATCTATCTCTGTTCATAATGTATTACATGTATCATTGCTAAAGAAATATATACCTGATGCTAATCATGTTATTGATTGGAATGTGATTCAGGTGGAGCAAGAAAGCGATTTTCAAGTGCAGCCAGTACGCATTCTGGACCGGTAAATCAAACAACTCTGGAACCAAGACATAGGGATTGTAAAGGTCCAATAGACCTGGTACGTTCCTGAGGACGCTACTTGGGAGCATGAGGATTCAATGTGGGCAGAATACCCGCATCTTTTTGAGGATTTTTGAAATTTTGTTGTACATGGGTACATGATCCATTGAGGACAGTGCATAAATAAGGGGAAGGGATTGTAATATACCTAAAGCCAAACCCAATTATAAATGTAAAAGAAAATGTACTTAAGCTGGTGAGCTATATGACATGATTTTATATGCACATTTCATGGTATAGTGCGCAGTAAAAGGAGGAAGTGTGCACATTCCTGGATACTACGCGCAACAACTTGAGTGCGCGTGATTGTGAGGCGAGCGAGACTTTATGTATATGATATGTTTTATAGGCTAGTGAGTCAGTTATTATAAGCTAGATGCTTATGTATTGATTAGGCTAGAGAGCCTAGATGTTAAAGGCCAGTGCACCTATTTTTGTACATGTCTCATAATGAATATAAATACATCGTTGTGCACAGACCAACCACGATAAATGAGATGGGGGACTAAACTCCACTGGTTAAGGAAAGGGAGGGGCTAAGTTAAAGAAAGGGGTAAGCTAGGGAGCTTAAGCCAAAAAGGAATATTATATTAATATTTCTTAAATCATAAAGTATGGATAATTATTTTATCCTAAGTTCTAAAGTTGGGTACAAGTGGGCCAAAGTAGCTCCCAACATGACAAGTGTCAAGTTGGGGACATGCATACATAATGTTTTGACCTATTTCATTTCCTATCATCTTTTTCATCAGGCTTCCCATCATTCCATCCATCATTCAGTCATCCAGTCAGTCATCCATGAATATTCACACCCATTAAGCTATCCTTTGTATCTTCATGACTATACTTGAACCGTATTCGTAGCCATTTTGTGTTGGTGTGTCTATTTATCTTGGGAGTTGGACTGCAGAAGTGGGTTGTCAGGCCTATGAGAAATTATCTTGGTGGGAGAATTGTCGAGGATTTATTTCTTGAAGGTGTTGAACTGCAGCTAAAGTGCTCTGAGACTTCTTGTCCGACCTGTTGCTGAAGCCTGAAAAGGAAGTGGGGCAGCTGAAAGACTATTAAGTAGAGAAGGGGCACACTTCCTGGGTGGGACAGGCATGTGGGGAATGAGGGACTATGGGTTGTTAGTTTGAGTTGGAACCTGAGACGAAATCCTTCCAGTTGTCCATGAGCCTTTAGCCTGGTTAGGAATCCCTTTACCTGGGTGGAGTTTAGTCCTAGCTTAGGGGTGACTCACTGTTGAGAGTGATGAACAGTGTGGTATAAGGTTGGGAGGTTCGTGGGAGGTCTACATGTAGTTGTTGACATTCTTACCAAGATAAGTGCCAATATAGGTGATAAATTTACATGATGCATTGTTATTTACGTGCTTATATTTATGGATTTATCTATGTGTGTTTATAACTGTCTGTAAATTTATGGGTATTTCCTGTATATGTTGCATGTATATATTTATTGTCATTTTAGTATGAATCTGTGAATTTACATAACATATTTGTCTATCTACGATTATATATATATATATTCTTTTGCAAGAGTTCTGTGTGCATATGTATTTTAATTACATGCAGTCCTTCAAAGAAAAATTTATGTGGCATAGCTTAGTTAGATGTTGGGTATGTTACAGTATGTTCCATAGAGAGAACGTAAGAGTTCTCTAGCACAACGTGGCCTGACATGGATGGTCGGGGACATTACAGAAGGTGACACTCCTGGCTGATGCAGAAATCCCATCCTTGGTGAAGCCACCCAATGGTGTACGGTTGTGGGTGTGTTGTGGTTGGCAAGCCCAAGCGCTTCAAAACCTCTTATGAAATGAGGTTCTTTTGGCTCCCACTATCGAAAATGAACTGTAGCAGGGAACCCTTTACCCACAACTGGGAGTGGAAGAGACACTCCTCCTCCTTTGGATCTTTTGGTTCTTCCTTTTGGATCTTCATGGTGGAAACAGTGGTGTTGGGATCCACATCGATAATATGCTTCCCTCTGTCATTCCCCTTATTGGGTTTTGATTCAATGTCGGAGCATGCATCTGATTCAGAAGCCCACATCTCGACCACTAGTGACTATTTGTCCTGACACTCACTTGTGTTGTGAGTGGAGCTCTTATGGAACTCACACCATTTTCCCATGTCCTTCTTTGGCTTCGTGGTGTTTTTCTTTGATTATGGCTTTAGTAGGTTCTCTTGAGACACCATGCCTTGGATTTGTCCTTTGTTCTGCAGCTTGGGGGCACCTTTCGCTTGCTTTTGACTCGTAGGTCCAAAGTCTCTCTTCTTCTGTTTGAATTTCTGCTCAATCTTGGTAGCATTTCGGTATGTCGTACCAAGTGAGGACATGTCGAGGAGATCCATTTCATCTTGAATGTATCTGTGCAGACAACTACGATACTTCAACACCAAATGTTTCTCTGAATCTTTGATACCCAACTTTGTGTGCAGGGTATGGAATAGATTCCTCATCTCATGCACATCTTGATCCCTTTGATGTCACAGCGTAGTCCATTGTATGTACTCATCCTCATAGCTCCCCATGGGATAATATTGCTCCTTGATGGTGTATCGTAAAGAATTCCAAGTGTGTACGGATGAGAACAGAGAGGGTTCATCCTCATCCTTTTTCTCATAGTAGGTTTCCTACCAGTCCTTGACATGGGGGGCAACTTTGAGCAGTGAAAAAATAATCTTCTCCTGGTCGGAAAAGTCATGAACTGAGAAATATCCTTCTAATATATTCAACCATCTATCTATGGAATATTCATTTATTTTTCCATCAAGTATGGGAATGTCAAAGTTTACTTATAACTTAAACAGATTTGTGCCTCCAGAGTGGCTACTAGATGCAGATGCCCCACTAGTGGGAAATCGTTGAAGGATCTGGGCGAAGTTATCCATCATCACGTCCCTTTGTTTTTCAAGAGCCTCCTCAACCAACATTTTGATAGGATCTCCTACTCCCTCATCTTTATTTTCATCCCCCATGGGCGGTTGTCAGGGTTCCGAGGCTGATATTGCAAAGGTTCAACCATACCGAGCCCTAACTCCTCATACCCTGGCCTTGTTGGGGACATGCAAAGAAGGATCGAGAAAAATCAAACCACCCTGATACCACTGATCCGAATTTATGCAGGAATACAACAGAATACACAAATAACCATGAATACAAATATGCAGTGGAAATAACAGTTCATTTCATTAATATCAAAGAATTGAAACTTGTTTACAGACAAAATGGAAATAAGCTAGCTAGGGCATTGGTAGATTATCTCTGAGAAGCGATGTGGCATCTACAGGCCTCTGAAATCTATGTTGCAATGAGGCTCAAAGGCCTGTATATTATTGAGAAACAATGGAAAACTTAAACATCCAAAAATCTAACCCTAGGAGATGAAATGCCAGAATATGGGCCCCGTCGGGGTAAATTGGTACATCAATTTCCTGGGGTCGTAACATTGGCATACTATCTTTGTTTGACATACATGATACATCATTAGAAAGATATATCCGAGGACTACATTGCTAACAACAAATATTGAGTTTAGAATGGACCCATATTTGTCAGAGATTTGATGCCCAAAAAATGTTGTTTGGGGCCTCAAAAGGGCTTCGGAAGTTCAGGACCCGAAAATATTCAAAAATAGTAAATTGTGCTACAATTAAGGAAACTGGAAAACTGAAAGAAATAATGGTGGGGGTCCAAGTGGAATAGGCGGGTGGCCACCAATACCCACCTGGATCAGTCACAAGATAGTTAGGAAGATGTGCGTAAATAGAAGGAGAGGCCCATTCTAAAGTGGCTCTTCAAGCATTGTATAAACTCAAGAACTAGTTCAAGGACATATATTGTGTTGATTAATATTGAGAAGCCCTCAAGGCTAGTTTTAAAAATGGAGAATAACTGGTATGTGTGGTTGATTTTTCTTTGAAATACTTCAAGTAAAATGTATGTTGATCACATGGAATGTAATAAAAATGTTTGTTGATATACTAATCTAATGCATTCCATGTTATGTTACATCATTATTATTCTTTATGATATTTTCAAGTCCTAAGCTCATGATTTGTTAATGTATGCAGAAATATAATTTAGAATTTTTTTGGTTATGTGTATGTATGCTCATGTTTCTAACTATGCATCTTCATTTCAACTATCTATGTAGGGTTTCTGGTAGATTTAATTTTCATTTACAACTCATTTGGTTACTGTAGTTCACTTCTAGATAGAATAAGATAGGATGGATTAGTAGTAGATTAGTTTTATTTTAATACATAATCTTCATCTACATATTTTCATTGCACAACCATCTATTTTCACCATCATAACCAACAAATGGCATCCAGGCCAAATTCTGGATGGGTCTCCTACACCAAATGGTGCATATTCTAATTGGGACTGTGCATTGGGGAGTACCCCTTACTGTTGCAGGGAAAATTCTTTCCCATAAAAAAAATTGGTGCTAGAAGGAGGGACAATTTTATGGCTTACATAAACGATCTACATAATCGTGGTCAATATTCTGAAAGAAACCCTATTCTGACCCTTTTCCCACATAGCAGTCCTAAACAAGAGATTACCTACAAAGATATGAAACCTAATTTCGAAAGTGTCATAGGAAGTTCCTAAACTCATTCAGGAACTTGGTTTCATGTGCCACAAGAAGAGTTCTCATAAACTCATTGTATCACTTTTTCTTATGCAAAACTACTTGGGAAGTTACCAACATCTTCAAAACTCCCAAGGAGAAAGGAAACCCATGTAATATGAACAAAAAATCATCCCAATATTTTTGTTGACTCTGTATAATACCTCATCAAAACTATGTTACAAGAGGTTTCTATACCGTTAAGTCATTTTCCCCCTACCCCTCCTGAATTTGAACATAACATCGAAGGAGAAATACCTAAAATTAACATCGAAAAAATCATGGGTGAACATCAAGAACAAATAGCAGTGATCCCACCTTGGATGTCCAAATGAGCTTTAAATTTAGCAGGTCCCTTACATGAAATTCCTAGGAAATATGACAAGGTCCTTCCAAATTTTTATCTGGATGGAGTTGGCTCACCAGAAGATCACATAAAAAACTTCTTCTTAGCCACTCTCTTTCTAAATGTCCAACATGAAGATGTGGTATGTAGGTTGTTTTATTACACTTTATTTGGTAGAGCATCTACCTGGTACTTTATCCTACCACCTAATTCCATAAAATTCTAGGAATACTTTGAAAAGGTCTTTATTAGAAAATTTGGTGAATGAAATAACTGCATCCATGTATAAAGAATTAGGAACCATTAAAATGGATAAAATGGAAAAAGTGAAGGATTTCAATCAGTGATTTCTCAGGGTCCTAACTAATTTTATTGTTGACATAGATCCTTCACAATCCTTAGTCATTGAATACTACATTGTGACACTTATCCCTTCCATAGACATGTTTGTTAAGTGAGATAACAAGGACTCTTGTATTTGAATTTAGATGAATATGGAACTATAGAAAGGGGTTTATCATCATATGACCAACACCCACACTATGAAGAAACTAGGTTGGCAGGAAAGAAACCATTACTGCTAACAAAATGGCTCTAAAGGAACCCAATGATATTGAAAACATGGTGAAGTTAGTCAGGAAATTGTCAAATGAAGTTGTATATCTAAAAAAGAATGTTGATGAAGGATATTCAAGACCTATAACTTTCTACCCATTTTTTAAGAAGAACAATAACCCTCCCATACCACCTGAAGCTCCTCAAGTCGCATTAAATATAGATATCTCTGGTAAATATAATCAATATTCATATCACCAAAAAAATCATTCCGAGAAGACATGTCCTTAGTGGGTAAATTCCATGAACTTGGTTATAAATCAATTGTTAGATCAACAAAGAATGAATGATGAACATCCAAGTGATTTAGCGAATGATGATACCATTGAGGAACCTCCCCTAGATATTTTTACGTTCCTTTGGGACTGGTGTATAGACTCAGACGATGAGAAAATATAAGTTTTTTTTTTGTGTAAAATACACCAGTAGTGAAGGTTATCCCTAAATATTACAAATTGCACAAAAAAGGTCTAGTTCCTAACACTTTATCTTCCCAAGAAACTAATGTTCCACTCAGGAAGAACACCCTTCCTATCACTAATCCAAAACCAAGTATCCCTACCCATAAAAAAGAAAAAATTAAAACTAATACAGCTGCTCCAACTAATAGCAACAAACCAAGTACATCCAACCCAATTGTAAACAATGTCAGATCCAATATTGTTGCACCAAACAACAAGACCAGTGGCACACAATCAAACACAACAATAAGAAGACCAGAAAGGAAAGCTCTAGACTACAAGGTCATAGAATATATGAAGAAAACAAAATCCAATATCTCCATGTTTGATATCTTCTCATTAACACAACAACATGATATTTTTCATGATACTTTTAAAGTTGATACTTCTCAGAAGAAAATCATGGTAGTTACTGACAATATTCCTAAAATTGTTGGAGCAAAATAAATCCACTAGGTGGAAATCAAGGCTGACATAAATGTAGCAAGTATAGGCGCACACTTGATATCTCAGATACCTCATTTCTTAGTTACGTATGAAATTTTCAATTTCAATGTACACAATTTCTTAGTTGACTCTGGTGCCTCCTAAAACATCATGCATTATGCATTGTTTCAAAAGATAAATGATGTCCCATAGTTAACCAAAACAAGAATCATACAATTATACATAACATATGTCAAAGTGAAAGGATAACTTAAGATTGTCTTAACTAGGCTTGCATCTAATCCAAGATTACATCAAGTTATTGATATTGTTGTGGTTGATATACCTAAAATTTATGGTTTGTTTTTAAGTAGAGGATGGTTGGATAAAGTTAAAAGATATTTTTCAATTGATTAGTCCCATATGTGGCTTCCCTATAAAGGTAAACCAAACCATATCTAGGTAGACACTGAATCTAGCACGAAGCACATGGTAACTAAGCTCGAGGGTAAAAATGAACCCACCATCTTTGCTCACACTATTTTAGGTATTTGTTTTGGGAAAATGATCATGACTGTTATGAAGAACAAACATTGTAAATACAACCATATATGCAATCATAACTCCTTCCATGAACACATAACAATGCTTGTACCATATTTACTAACTTATTTTTTGGTGCAACTAACAAAACTAATATTTCTGACATGTGGTCCATGCTCTTTGATAGCTCCAGGTCATGAGAAGGAGCTGGGGTAGGATGTGTATTGATCGATATTGAATAATCTAAGATTCCGATACCATGTTGCTTAAAATTTGAATGCACCAATAACACTAGAGAATATGAAGCCTTAGTCCAAGATATTAAAAAGGCCATCGACCTTAAGGTGAAGTGCCTCAAAGTATTTGGTGATGCAGAAATAATCATTCGATGAGTAAGAAATACCATCCATTTTCTGTCACCACATATAAATGCATATCAACAAGAAGTATGGAATCTTATCTACTCTTTCGAGGAATTCAATATTACTTCTATACCTCATAATCAAAATATTGACACAAATATATTGGCCAAATAAGTATCTAGGTTCATGCCTCCTAATGATGGTTTTTCCATTGAAATTATTTCTAGGCCTTCAATAGCAAATAACATCATGAACTGACAAGTATTCAATAATGATACTCAAATTTTCAATTTCCTCGCCAGCTCAGATGCATTCCAAGATTTTTTAATTGATGATGAAACTCATCAACAAAATCTTCATAATTATCGGGAAGAGATAATCAAAGGAAAAGAAAATTGTGTCCCGAAGAATGTACTGACAATTGAGAAGCTATTTGACTTACAAACTAAGATTATAAGACTTGTTGATCCAAAGACCATTATTTCAACCATAATGCATTTTTTGGTCAATCGAGGGACTTATGAACAACCTAATTATGTCAATATGGGCACCTATTGTTCAGAGGCAAAAAAACACACATTTATACAATTGTTCAAGAAGTATCATAATGTGTTCGCATGGACTTATGATGATCTCAAGACTTATGACACCCAAATATTTCAACATGTGATCCCAATTAAAGAAGGTGTTAATCCATTCTAGTAGAATCTTAGAAAGATACATTTAACTCTTGAACCACTTATCTAGAAGGAACTGAACAAACTATTAAACACTTGAACCATTTTCAAGATCTGTCATTCAACTTAGGTGTCAAATATGATGCCTGTTGTTGACACTCAAAACTGAAATGGGTTGCATGGAAATCAATCCCAAGGCAACCTCGAACCACTTTGGATTGGAAGCTGCCCCTCCCAACCCGAGAGGGATCTCTCGAATAATGTCACAAAATAATATTTAGCAAGCGTGAAAGAGGTGGGCAGATTTATGGGTAAATGATGGTCTTGGATTTTTAAAGTTTGGGGGGTAAACCAGGGAAATGGTCCATTGGGCATGGAGTCAAGTGAAAAATGAAGAAAGGAGACAATAGTAGAGATCATATAACTTGCGGAAAGTGAGGCAAAGTAAGTCTATCTTTCAGCGATTTGATAATCATGATGCGGTAGCAGAAAAAGGAAAGGAAAGGCCAATGTAGCAGAGAATATATGTAGAATTCTGGAAGTGTAGACTGGTCTTACACCCGCTGATAGCTGGTGCAGAGGAAAGACAGTAAACAATTATAGAAAACCAAAATTCATTCACTATAGTAGTGGTCGTACTAAATTATAACGAAGCACATCAGTTAGAAGAAAACGAACTTGTAACACAGTCGTGATGGAATAAGGAAGAAATAAACAATATGATAATGACAATATCAATTGTGGGTAAGGAGCATATAAAATGAAATCAAAATAAATTTAACACCGCTGAAAAGAAGAAGAACATGCTGAAAGAATCAACCATGATGAATCTCACAGTCTCAAGCAAATACATCATCTTTATTTCTCCAATCTAGCTTACAAAATAACTCAGCATTACAAAATAACCCAGCTCGTCCCCGCGCCCCCTTTTTTTTCTCTGTTACATCCAACGCTTATTTAACTACTCTCACCCTCAATACGTTACATAACTCATAACTCAACGTTTACAAGACATAACCTAGAAGAAATTTTTGTTTGTTTCTAGAAATCTGAAACGGTTTGTCTTCTGGAATTCTGCGATTGCCAGATGCTCTGCCAGCGCTTTGAACCGTTACTAAGTGGGAAGGAATTTCTGCGTTACACTTCCTTTGATGCATGGATGTCTTTGCTTTTTATTTGGTAGCATTTGAAGGAAGCCAATTTTGAATGCACGCTTCGGTACATTACTTGCTGGTTCTGAAAAGCAAAGCAAGTTGGTCGTTTGTGAAGGAAATAGTAATCCTGAGGGTAACCCAAACCGACTAAAACTCTCTCTCATACATGCATCATGTTTCTGGAAATATCTGGACGTGGCGAAGTCCAGACGCACCGACAAATCTCATGTAAATAACCATGGACAAAATAAGAGTTTCAAGGAAAATGAGGTTGCGGGTTCAAGTCCTTGGCGTAGACAAATTGAGAATACGATTGATGAAGAATTACCTCATAAACCAAGTTCTAGGATCTACTCATGGCTGCTTCGGAGGAAGAGAAAAGAGAATCATGTTGAATTCCCTAATCAGGCCAACAGTGTTACAGATAAATCCTTTATAACAGTCGTGTCTTCATTCGACGATAACTCGAACAATAATTCTTCGGAGGATCTAGACCCTTTCAACAGCCATCATTATGCCCTTCGAGCGCAGTTGTCTCCCGTCCAACACAATTTAAGGGTTTTCTCACCGAATCATTGTGTGAAGCAAGAAAGAAAGTATTTTTCGAACACCTCATGTTTAAGCAAATGCTGGACTAAAATTTTGAACATCTTTAGGAAAAATTCAGCAGAGCGCTCAATGTCATAGAGATACAAAGAGAGAGAGAACTCCAAGGTCGACTATTTCCTACAAAACAAATTAATTCATCACAGAAATGGCTTGTTCCATCAACATGCAAAGGGAGCTAGCCCTGCGTCTGTAATCATGGAGTCTGAAGATGATCAGCGGACTTCGCCTCATAACCCTAGAGGAGTCACGTGTAATGTAAACTTTGGGGACTCATTTTGCAGTCTCAAAGTGAAAGCAGGAAATACAGAAGGGATTCAGTATAACGACTCTGCAAGATCGTTTTCTCCTTATGTGGAGCATAGGTCAATGAAAGTCCAAATTTTTTTCCTATGGTGACTAACGAATTGTCTAGTGGTTTGAGGTTCTTCCTCAGGCTTCTGATGAAGCCAGGGAGAAAGCTTCATCCCCAAGCGAGTCTTTGAAGACAATATCAAGGCCTTTCGATCAATTTTCCTCATAGGAAGATTGTATTAAACCATATATTATAAATATTTTCTCATATTCTTCTGTACCAGGGATATCTAACCATATAGTTGTCTATCCACCTTAGATATCCATATCTAGTGCTCTATGCAATATGTAGAATGTGGAGTGGACCATTTTTGGTATGTCAAAGCCTCTTTGTTTCTTGTTTTGGTTGAACTAGATATTGATAAGGAATCTCCACACATATCATGCTAGTGGATGCTCCAAAGATTTCCAATAGAAACATAAAACATGGCATCCCAACTGCTTATCAACAAATCACAGCCTTTTGAGACATAATTTAAAACACCAATTGAATTAGCAAACTGCTCTGGTGCCTTTTCCAAGAAATTATTTTTCATGTAATTTTGTTTAGTAGCCCCCTTTTTCTGGTTGTGACTAGAATACTAGGTACCATGTTGAAAACTCAAATCACTATATGAAAATAGCCGTACTTTTAAGTTTTCCCTATGAAGATACCTTGCAGCTTGTGGCCAAAATGACTTTCTCCTACATTCTCAAAAACTGCGTGCTCACTTGCTAACAATGAAATTTTTGAATCTCCATCCCTGATATCCATCATGCCTGCCAATCTGCAGAAGGATATCGCTCATAATGCAAGGATTTAGCTTGGAGATGATTTGGGCAAAAGTGCCTGAGTTAAATCAGAAATTTTCAATATCTGTTACGACACCCGTAAAAAATAAGTCAAGAGAAATCAAGATATGTGGTGATTAATTGGGTTGGTTTTCATTGATTTCAACCCTTGAAGCAATTCTGGTAGAAAATTCCGATAGCCCCAACAATATGGTTAAGGGACTCAAGATTTTTTGAGGTATAAAGGTATGAAGACCAATGTATTTGTAGGTACGACTATTCTAGATGGATAGTACATGATGTGATGTTTCCATTGATATGTGTACATCACGTAGTTCCTCATGTTTGAGGAGATATGGCCTTGTGAAGTTGGATAACCCGCATGAGTTATCTAGTAGCCCCTAGAACGGTCAAAGAAGTCAATTTATTCTAGAAGCTCCTAGAATAAGTTTACTAGTCAAAGTGGTTGTAACTAGGAGTTAATCACGAGTTAAGTGTTGCAAAAAGAAAATAACTAAAAACAAATTAGTTGCAACTAGAAGTGGAGATTTTACTATTTTTGGATAAAGTGGTTGTAAGTGGAGAAAGTGGTTAGAAGTGGGTTATCCCTAAAAGAAGGAAGTTGGGTAAAGGTAGTTAGAATATAAACACTTTAGGAAACCACTTGGAGAGTATAAATAAGAGAGAAAGGGTCTCCTATTTTCACATATTGAGCATATTGAATATCTATTATTGTGAAAGGATTATTGTATGTACTAATTGATACATCTATAGTTGCACAAGTTTGATGAAGTGAAGACAAAGTGACAACAAAGTTTTTTGGCCATAGTGGAGTGCAAAGAAATCATGAAAAACCCTAATTAGGGTCATCCCCATGGGTCACCCAGTATATGTCCTACGAGGAAACGTCGCAGGTCAAGTATAGTCAGTCACACAAGACCTCGTTGGACATATCACTCGCGTCGCGCGAGGAACTAGCAGAAGGGAAGTTGAGTTGTGATTTAGGTTGCAAGGGTTGAGAAGAGTCTCCAGGAAATTCTACAATGATCAGGTACATCAGACCTATCTATAGGTTCAAAAGGTATGTCACATTCTTATGTGTAGTTGGATATTGTTGTCTACATGAGATATGGTTATGGGATCTTGAGGATTTTCCCTAGAGAGGTTGATGGTTGTATGGTACTTGTTGTATGAGTCAAATATACAAAAATATAGTGCTAATATGTTTGATATTTATCATTTGTACATCTTTTAGCTTGAGTGTTGAGGCATATCTTGTATTTCTTGGTACATGGTTGAGGATTTTTGTGGTACACGGTTGAGGGATTTTGGTTATGGTATATTGTTGAAGTTGTTGGTATAGTTTGAGGTTACATAACAGTGAGGGTTTGATGTCTAGTCCATATAAGGGTTTATTACACATGATTATGATTGTATGGACATGACTAGAGAGACAGATATACACATGGTTTGAGTGTTATTATTGTGATATTGGGTATGAGATCTATGTTATCAGGTCTGATCTATTGAGGAGATTATTTGGTACACATTTTTGGTATATTTGATATATGTTGGTACAGGTTATTGTTATAGGTTTATTACAGATTATTGGTACAGGTTGACTACAGGTTATTGGTACAGGTTGGTTATAGGTTGTTGGCATAGATTGGTATAGGTTTACAGTGGTATATTTTGTAGTGACAGTATGGCAGTGATTCATCATTTATTTGACACCTATATTTCAGGGTGGTAGTATGGGGCACGGATAGGTGGTTGTAGCCACATTTTGATTGTAGTCAGAGAACATAGGGGGTTGTAGCCTCCTTCTGGTTGGAGCTGTAGAATTGGGGAGTTGGATATTCCCTCAGGTTGTAGCTTGAAAATATAGGGGGTTGGAGCCTCCTTCTAGTTGTAGCTGGAGAAAAAAGGAAGTTGGTGCTTCCAATGAATGTAATTATTAAAGACATATAAGAAAAAACATTATGTGTTTTTCTCCTACATTGGGTTTCCACGTAAAAATACTAGTGTACTATGTATGTGTATGATTTCTCATTGTTCATGGTTTATTTATTTTTCACTTGTTGAATGATATTGATAAATTGATCTTAAAGATAAACAACATTTATATACTATGGTTAAAAAGGATTAAAAATGATAAAATTTCTCTAGTACTGATTCAACCCCCTCTTGGTAATCCAACAATTGGTATCATAGTAGGTCCCTTCAAGAATCAGTTTAACCATTGGAACGTAGATCATGGAGAGAAACAATATGTATAAAAATGGAATACCGCAGTTTGATGAACATAACTATGCATTCTAGAGTAGAAGGATGAAAACATATGTACAAGCACAAGGATTTGAGGTTTGAAAATTAGTAGTTAATGGATATAAAGAAACTATCATTCCTCCAACAAATGAAAATGGAAGGAATCTAAGTCAAATAATTCAAAAGCCAAAAATGCTATCTTGAATGGCCTGGTTGATTCATTATATGTCAAAGTTATGCATTGCATTGCCACAAAGGAGATTTGGGACAAACTTCATAATGTTTATGAAGGAGACGCAAAATTCAAGACAACAAAGCTTCAAACTTACAGAGGCCAATTTCAACAACTGAAGATGAAGGAAGATGAAAATATTGTAGCTTACTTTTTAAGAGTTGACGAAACAGTGAATGCAATTAGAGGATTGGGAGAAGAAGTTGATGAATATAAAAAATTTCAAAATGTACTAAGATCTCTTCCAATGAGATTTGATCTTAAGATCTCAGCACTAGAAGAAAGAACATATCTGGATTCAATAAGCATAGATGAACTACATGGAATATTCACAACCTATGAAATGACAACATAACATGAGAACTCAGTTACAAAAGAAGTAGCATTCAAAGCAACCAAGAATTCAAAGAAAAAGGGAAATAAAAAGGTAAAGTTAGATAGCAACAACAGTGATATCTCAGAACATGATGAAGAAGTAGCCAACTTCGTCAAAAGACTGAGAAAGGAAACCAAAAAATATAGAGGTAAGATTCCATTGATTTGTTTTAGTTGTGATGGTATTGTTCATTTCTCTAACAAATGTCCACATAAGAAAAATAAAAGGAATGAAGAAGATTATTCAAATGGAAAAAATATATATACAAAGGAAAAAGAACCAAAAAGAAATTTCTCAAGAAAATATTTTTCACTAAAGAAGAAAACACCTTATCAGACGAAGATGAAGTTAGTGAAAGTGATACAAAAAGGGTTCTATTCATGGTAGTAAAAGATTCCAATGAAGAAGGAACTGAAAAAGAATATGAAGAGGCATAATTTGACTACAGAGAAGAACTGTTGAGTGCCATAGAGGTTATAAAAGGGGAAAATAAGAAAAACAAGTCACTATAGGCAGAACTAAAAAGAAAAGAGGAAGCTCAAAATTCCAACTCTGAAGAACTAGAGCAGATGATCACTAAATTAAAAATCCAAGTTGAAGAAGACAAAATAATTGAAGAACCACTCAAAGAATGGTTGGAAGGAAAATACATGATCATTGGAGGTTTGGAAGTAGAGATTGTCACATTGAGAAAATACCTTCAAAAGAAAAACATGCATAATAGCTCTAAAGTTTTGGATAACATTATTAACATTCAAAGGCCATTTTTGGCCCTTGGATATGTAAGAAAGAGAATATTAATGAATAAAGGTGAAGTACAAACTGTGTGGAAATCACATAAATCAAGGAAGGGTCGAAGTGGGAAAAGAAGTAGAAAAGAAGGAGAAAAGAAAGAAAAAGCTAGTTGTTGGAAGAGAAGATTGAGGAAGATAAAGCAGTAAGGAAGAGGGATCATGGACAACTCAGCAAGCGAAAGAAGGCACCAACAAGTGCTTTGGAGCACCTCATGGAAAAGGAGGAAGGACAGGCTGGCGAAGCCCTAAAAACGTGAGCCAAGTGGACCTAGGGTTTTGGATCTAGGTTTTTGACACCTAGATTTCTGCCATGTAATGTATAAATAAAGGTCTAGGAGAGTTGAGAGGGTTGCTCAATAATTGATTGTTAGTCACTGCTATTACTATTGTTGAGAACGATATTGAGTCTATATTGTAAATGTCTTCAGCTAGGTGCGAAGATCAACCCCGCAACTTTGTGCACAGGGAGGGAAGAAAGGAAGAGAGAGAGAGAGAGAGCTCTATAGCTAAGTGTGCAGATAGAACTGCATGTTTTCATATAGTATATCAAAAAACACAATTATTTTGACATAGCCATAGGGAGAGGGTGAACTGTTGGATTACCGAGGGGGGGGG
>JZKD02S2005467.1:927790-939043 GCA_000966675.3 Picea glauca
TCACACACATACACAGTACACCAGTGTTTTACGTGGAAACCCAAATTGGGAGAAAACCACAGAATGATTTTTCTTATATGTCTTGAAGAATTACATTCATTGGAAGCACCAACTTTCTTTGTTTTCTACCTGCAACTGGAAGGAGGCTCCAACCCCCTAGTTTCTCAAGCTACAACCTGAGGGAAGCTCGAACTCCCCAATTCTCTGGCTACAACTAGAAGGAGGCTACAACCCCCTATGTTCTCCAGCTACAACCAGAAGGTGGCTACAACCACTTGTACTTGCCCTGTCCAACCACCCTAAAGTAGAAGTAGAATGATGGAACCATTGTCACACTATCACTGTGAGATATACCGTTGTAAACCCATACCAATAAACCTGAACCATGCATCAACCTGTACCTCAACTTGTAATCAAAATGTACCATAAACAAGTGCATCAACCATGCACCAACCTGTACCATAAACAAGTGAATCAACCATGCACCAATCTGTACCAAACATGTGTCAATTACTCATCAACTATGACTCATCAATATGTACCAACATCATCAACTATACACCTCATGTATGTGCCAACTCATCAACTACTTGTCTCAACCATGTACCCAACTTATACCTCAACCAAAATCCCTCATCAATTTCATCATATAAATATGATTTTTAAATCTATAATAGATCTGGTGTATATGATCGCATACCTGAAAACCTTCCTTAACTTTAAGATACTAGCACATTCATCAAACGTTTCTTTGGTCTCACATGACTAGTTTGGATTAGTGAACAGCCCTAACTTGAAATAATCATAACTTTGTACCTGTAATGAATAAAGATATGAAACTGATACAAAATTTTCTTCAGTGTGTTTTATGCAATTCCTCCAGTTTTCACTACTTGAAACCTCTCAGAAAAAGAGTTATAGCAAAAATGGTATACGTTGCTGAATTCTGGTTTATTCTAGAGAGAGACCTTGTAGAGTGTGCCCCGAGCGGAATATCTGTTGAATCGATCTGAAAATGTTACACAACATACTATAGATTCTAATATAACCAAAACATTTGGTCTAACTAAATTTGGATCTGTTATTAAGAAGTTATGATGTTTTTACCCAAAACACCTATTTTTGACTAGTTTCAGGACTAGCCACAAACCCTATTTTCCACGAAGTGTAACTCAAAAAATACAACGAACCACAAGATGAATTTTTTACCAAAGATACTTGGATATGTTTCATGAATGGAATATAAATTTCATGGTCTTAATCAATCTAGAAAACAAGTTATTGTGAAAATGGTGAGATGACATGTAAAAAACATACCTTAGAAAGCATCATCAAAATAATTTATCCTTCCTCGAATTCCGGACTTCTTTTCTTCACTTTCCTCAAAAATTAGGCTTAGATATACTTTGGTTACCTCATAAACCTATAGGTATTCAATATTCTCAAGTGTTTCTAAAATGAGAGAACCTTGACTCGTATTTATACTCTCCAAATAGCTTCCTTAAAAACATCTTCTAGGTCACTTTGCCCACTTTCCTTATTTTAGGGTTAACCCACTTCTAATTTATCCATTAAATTTATCATTTAAATAATTTATTTTGTATTCACTTTGAATTATAGTGAAATCATCACTTCACTTTATTGTTTACCTTTAAAATCTCTTAAACCACTTTGACTACTTTGACCTTTTAGGGCTTCTAGATGACATAAGAGGGTCCTCCAGCTTTGTAAGGCCATAACTCTCAAACCGTGAGAAGTTATGTGATGTTCCACATACCACCATAAATGGAATGAAATTTACTATCCATATAAAATAGTGTTACCTGAAAATATATCAAAACTCATACCATTATCCGTCAAACAAACTTGGGTCCATTACCCAAACCTGGGTTCTCCAACATCTCATGGCCATAACTCTCTAACCGTGAGGAGTTATGTGACATTCCAAATACCACTAGAAATGGAATGACAAGATATATATAAATATAGGATAGTTTCACTGACAAATTCAATTTCCTTTATCTCATTATTCCACAAATAAGCATGGGTTCTCTAACCATACTTCCAGGATAACTCAATCTGCAAAGCATCTTCTTGTGAGGGATTTCACCATAAGGAAACCACTTTGGAGTTCATCCATTTGTACTTATTATCAACCATGACAAGGCAATAATGAGTCATCTTTACATGAAATAAACTTGGGTCCATTACTCAAATTTTGTGCCACTAGACTTTCTTCAAGGGTTGACATCAATGACAACCAACCTTAATCAACATGACCATGTATATCTTATTCTTTTGTGTGATTGGTGTTGTGCTATTTTCCATATGTTATATTGTTAGTGTATTATTGTGTTAGATACGAGATATAACCTGTGAAGTAAGCTTAGGTAGGGTATAGAATATCTATATTGCTTTGTGTATTTGTCCTGGATCCACTTTGCATTTCCTCTGGTTATAGACACCTGTGTCCTGCAACCCCCCTATTGCTACTTCGGGTGAGACTACATCTACTTCATAGGTGTTTTCGAAAGGGCCAGTAGTTAGGGCTTGTTGGTGCACTATTAGAGCTGAACCCTGGGTCTTCCCCTGTGCCAACAAATGGTTCCATTGTCGGGACCGAGATCTTTTTGAGGGAATGTCAAGGTGGTTTCCATTGAAGACAAAACTTCATAAGTGGATAGAAGAACAAGAAAAGGACTTTGTTGAAGCCCAGAACAAGAACCCTAACATTAGTATAGAAGACTAGTTGGGAAGGTGCATCTTTATCGACATACACAAAATTTTCTTTGGAGGAGTTTAGAAGGAGTTATACAAATGGTTAGCTAGATTAGCAGATACCCAGTTTGAGATCAGATCTAGACCACCTGTAGTTTGGATGGAAACGTTGATCAAGAAGGTCAAGAGAGTTGATAACAATGTGTCTAGAATAGTGGATCTCTGGTTCTATATCACTATTGGAGGGTACATTACTGAGTTTTCCATTGACAGAGATGAATCGTATAGTCAAGAAGAGAGATACTTCTTCAAAGGACCTAGAGGGAAGTTCCTACACTTTTTGAAGCTCAGGATTAATATGCTATTGCATGAGAAGAATATCCTAAAGATATAGTAAAGCTAATGTTCAAGAATTCATACAGTGAGAGTGACATAGAGGCTGGACACACACGTAGTGGGAGGTCGTTCAGAGAGTTTCCTCTTGCGAACCTATTAAAGAAAAACTACAAAGATGAGGGATTCTACAATGGAGAAGAATAGGATATAATGGGCGAAGAGAATTTAGAGTCCATGAGAACAGAGGAAGTACAGACCAAATAAATTCACCAAGGAGAGCCAAAAACTTCAGGAGATATGCCTACCGTTGAAGTAAGTACTATTACTCCTCCTGTTGTTTTAGCAACAATAAGTAACTAGAGTAACCCAAGTAGTTAGATCCATCAGAGTACTGTTACAAGCAGTTTGTCCCATACTCAGTTGAAAAACAAAGGAAGATCTATGGCAGATGAAATTAGGTTACCTATCTTTAGAGGAGATGGATCTGAAGACCTTGAACAAGATTGGTTTTTATGTGACATTGTATGGAGCATCAAGCAGGTCACTGACGAAGCTATTAAGAGAAATCAATTTAGTACTACCTTGAGGGATCGTGCTTTGAACTGGTATATGAAGTTTCCTTTAGGACCTAGACAACCTAAACTATTGAATACCATTAAGACTACGTTGAGTGCAAAATTCAAGAAACCTAAGTCAGATTCGTAGTGCATTACAGAGCTGAAAGAAATCAAGAAGAAGGTCACTGAACCTATTTGGGAGTTTGATCATAAGCTTAAGACTTTGACAGGTCAACTGAGTTTTCAGATCCTAGATGAACAAAATAAAGAATGGTTCATCGTTTCTCTCCTACCACACATCATAGTTTCTTTGATGCAATAGAAGGTCACTTCGTAGGCTGAAGCATTGGAGATAGCCATGAAATTAGAAGAAGCCCCTGTAGGAGAATCCAACCCAGGTATGAGTCAAACGTTGAATCAATTAACTAGTTTATCTTTACAGGTCAAAGATATGAACAAGGATAAACGAAAAGAGAAAAGAGAAAAGAGAAGATATATGGTGCATAAGATGTAAATCAGAGGGCCATGACAAAGAGCATTGTCCCCTATTTCATGAATACTTGGCCTTTGAAGCACCTAGTCCTTTGAAGTAGGCTACTGTACCCTGGTGCAAAGTATGTAGAATGAGACATCTCCCTAGTGAATGTTATTATATGGAAAAATATGTCCAGACACGTACTAACATTTACTACACATTCTGTAACTCTGTGGGACACGATGAGATGGATTGTAGGGCTTATGATCTCTTGCATAAAATATCAAGGGATACATATATGATTCAAGAAGAAACACAACAAGAGGGAAATAATGCGTAGTTCAACTCCCCAGAAAGAGGAAACTTCAACCCTTGTGGTGGATTCAGAGGAAGGGGACGAGGAGGAGGTATGGGTCAAGGTAGAGGTCATATCATCTATTATAACTACGCACAAATAGGACATTTGGAAAGGTATTGTTAGAACCCTTGTACCACTTGCAACAACTGTAATTCATTCGATCATGTTATTGAAGATTATTTAGTATTGTTAGCCAAACTCGAGGAGAGACGAGGAGGAAGCCAACATGTTCAACTAATATTAGCATAACCTTGTGGTGAATACCCTAGAGTCACTGTTATTACTAGAGGAGGCATTGTTACAAGAGAAGACAGAGTGACCCAAGGAAAGACTGTAGAGGAATCAAGAATCAAAAGAGTTGCAAAGAAGGAACAATTGTTTGACCCAAGGAGAGAGAGGCATACTTTTGAAGAAGCAAGGAAATAATTTGTAGAAGGACAAGCTTCTTCATCTAAGGTACAACCAGAAGTAAGGGAATGTGAAATGCCACCAACATTTGATCAATCTGCTATAGCTAGACAAGGAAAATAGATAAGCAAGCTAATGGAGTTCTTATATACATGCATTAATTTGATTAAATATGAAAAGGTTGTACAAGAGATACAACACCTGGTAAGACAGTATGAAATGGGGAAAATAGATCCTATGTTGAGTAGAGTTGTGAATCAAGTATCAAGGAAAAGAAGAAGAAACAAGGAGTTTCACCTTAGCGCTCAGGTTGGAGATGATGATGTGGACTATGTGGTCCTGAACTTGGTATTGGAAGTCTATGATGAAGCAGACTTGGGAACTGATGGGAAAAACCAGACTGATTTACTCTCCTATCACGCTCAAGATGGATAATCATTAGGCGGTGAGCCCCTTTGGAATACTAGAGCATGTCCATGTAGATGTCAAAAGGGTAAGGACATTTGCAGACTTTGAAGTAATTGAGATCGTTGATGATAGATGTCCTTATCCTGTGTTGTTAGGAATTGATTGGGATTTCAACAATTTGACTGTTGTTGACCTAAAGAAGAGAAGAATGACATTTGAGGGTAATGGCCTTAAATTCATTTCACCTCTGGACCCAGATGAAGGTCGCAGATACACAGAACCTATCAGGGAAGAAGACCACACATACGAGCTAGAGAACATCTAGAAGTTGACAGCAAGACAAGAGGATTACATTAATCCTACAACATACAGAAATATTAGTTGGTGAAGTGAAAGTGCATGTTTGTCAGATTCAGAAGAGGAATTAGAAAATTGGTAAAACAGGATGTATGAAGTCTCAACATGCCAATGTGCCAGATTGACCAGAGTAGTTCGTTGGATTGGCATAGAAGTAAGTAACCTTCCAACATTTGATGACTTGACATTTCTAGCTGAATTTGAGAAAAGTGTACCAGTGCAACAAAGGATGTTGGCATTGGATGAATCCTTGAAATCCATACCAGCTAGATGGTGGGGATCCCACAAGAAGAACATCGCAGAATGGACACAACATCGCACCTTCTTGACAGTGCGCTTTTCATACCAAGAAGACGGATGTGAAGTTTGATACACAGGGTAGAGTTGTCCTAAGGACCACACAAAGTTATGAGAAGGCATGGAGAAACATTTATAAAGAACAATGGGTGCATAAGTTCATTAACACCTTGGATACTACACCTATCAACTGGTATCTTCAAGCAGAATTGTGCCTCATCACTACAAACTGGTATGGTATGACTCAGAAATTTATAGCTACCTTCTTATTTGAAAGCCATTACCCTACAATAGACCAGATGTTACAACTTGTAAGACAAAAGGTCTTCGAGGAGGCACCTAACCTCCCTTTGAGCAAGAATAAGATGAATGGACTGCGCCTCTTAAATAGTTACAATATTTCTATAATATTAACACTGATGAGGATGATGACCCTAGAGATGTAAACATTGCATAAACATTGCGTAAACTGAAGGTCACAGAGACATAGAAGGGCCTGAGATTGAATTAAACTTTGTTGGACAACCCATTAAAATTAAGAAGGTTAATATTGGAACAGAGAAAACACCTAAATTAGCAAATGTGGGAGACTATTAGAATGATGCTACTATTAGCAAGATCACAGAGCTACTACATGAATATCAGGACTTGTTTCCAACCAAGTTCATAGATATGAAGGGAATTAAAGAGCCCATGGGAGAAATGAAAATCCCTCTGAGACCAGATGCAAGACCCATCAAGAAGAGACCTTACAGACTAAATTCCATATATAAGAATAAATTTAGGATTGAATTGGATAGAAAGTTGGAAGCAAGAATCATAGAACCTATTGAAGAATTAGAATGGATTAGCCCTATGGTAGTCCAGGATAAGAAGATAGGGGAAATCATAATCTGTGTAGATCTTAGGAAGTTGAACGATGCATGTCTACATGATCCATTCCCTACACCCTTTACTGATGAGGTTCTAGATAATGTAGAAGGCCAGGAGGTCTACTCATTCACGGATGGATTTTCAGGTTATCACCAAATCAAGATTGCTAAGGAAGATCAACATAAGACCACATTTGCAACAGAATGGGGGTCATTCCAGTACGTTGTGATGCCTTTTGGTTTAAATAATGCACCAACCACGTTTTATAGGGTGGTCAAGGACTTTTTACATAAGTTCCTGGAAGCATATTTTGATGATTGGACTATTTTTAGCCTACTGAAAGACCATATTGAATTTTTGAGATTAATGTTAGATAAGTGTAGACAATGTTAGATTTCCCTGAACCTGAAAAAGTATATTTTCTTTTCACCCTTTGGAGTGTTTCTAGGGCACATTGTGTGTACGAAGGGGTTGTTGGTGGATCATTCCAAGATTGCCATCATCGTTCATCTACCCCCCCTACCTCGGTTAAATAGTTTCACACTGCATTGGGACACATTGGATACTATAGAAAATTTATTAAGGGATATGCACAGATAACAATAGCTATGGAGAAGCTACTAAATAAAGACAATAAGTTCCAATGGACAGAAGAATGTCAGTAGAGCTTCGACACACTAAAGCAGAAAATGGTCACTGCACCAATATTGGTTTTTCCAGATTGGAGTAAGGAGTTCAATGTTCATGTCGATGCTTCGTCAATAGCATTAGGAGCAATTTTAGCATAGCCAGGTGTAGGAGAAATTGACCACCCCGTATATTTTTCTAGAAGGAAGCTCTCTATAGCTGAAAGGAACTATACTACGACTGAAAGAGAAGGCTTGGCTATGGTATATGTGTTGCAGAAGTTTAGACACTACTTGTTAGGAGGAAATTTTAAGATGTTCACTGACCATTCTGCATTGAAATACTTAGTCAACAAGCCAGTGTTGGGGGGAAGAATATGTAGATGGATACTACTATTCCAAGAGTATGCCTTTGAAATTGTGGTCAAGCCAGGAAGAATGAATAAAGGACCATATCACTTATCTAGGTTAGAACATGGAGAGGAACCTACCAGTTTGGAGGATACACTACCAGATGCACAATTGTTGGCTATCATAAAATTCGATGACCACTTCACCAAGATAGTTCAGTGGCTGTCCACAGGAATGGCACCTCGTGATTACACGGTCATTCATAAGAAACAATTGGTAGTCCACGTTGTTGAATTTCAACTTATAGTTGGACAATTGTATAAGATGGGACCAGATGAAATCTTGAGGAGATGTGTTATGGAGGCAGAAAGACCATTGATTCTTGCAGAAGCACATGAAGGCATCATAGGAGGACACTATGTAGGGAAAGGAACAATGCATAAGGTTCTCAGAGCTGGCCTCTGGTGGCCTACTTTACATAAGGATGCTAAGGAATACTACAAAGCCTGTGATGTGTGTCAAAGAGTAGGAAATCCTTCTAGAAGGGATGAGATGCCTTTAGCATCGCAATTAACATTACAAGTATTCGAGAAATGGGCCATTGACTTTGTGCGACCTATTAAACAACTGAGAAGGCACACATGAGCTCGATACATTACCAATGAGACAAATTATTTAACCAGATGGGCAGAAGCAAGAGCAGTTAAGGACTATAGTGAAACTACAGCTAAACAGTTCATTTTTGAGGATATTATAACCAGGTTTGGATGCTCGAAGATCCTCATGAGTGACCAAGGCACACACTTCATAAAAAAAACTATTGAAGCCTTGACTCAGTAATTTGAAGTTCATCATCATAAGAGCAATCCATACCACCCGCAGGTGAATGGTACAGTTGAAGCTTTCAATAAGATCTTGGATATAGTGCTCACTAAGATTTGCAGTGTCAAAAACGATGATTGGGATTTAAGAATTCCAACAGTATTGTGGGATTATCGAACTACTTGCAAGAAGATGACAACGCATACCCCATTTAAGTTGGTATATGGCTTAGAAGTAGTGGTACCTATGGAATACTTGGTTCCTATTTTAAGAATTTTAGCCCTCACATGTATGGATGACAACGACATTGTTCAAGACAGGCTTGTGCAATTGTTGGAACTAGAAGAAGACAAGTTTATTGCAGGATTTCATCAGCAGGTACAAAAAGAAAGAGAAAAGGCTTACCATGACAAACATATCAAGAGGAAGACATTCAAGCAAGGAGATTTGGTATTGTTATATGAAAAAAAGTTCATGAAGCATCTAGGGAAGTTCAGGACACATTGGCTAGGACCATTTGAGGTTTCCTATGTTACAAAAGGAGGAGTTGCATAGTTGAAGACCCTTAATGGAGAATGGAAAGAAGGTTTGGTTAATGGGAGCCAGTTGAAATTGTATTATGATAACCAAAAACCTCGCAGATCTCAGTAAAAGTAAGGAAGAAGGGTCTAGGTACCAGGTGCAGTTGAAACTAGGTACCAGACACAAAAAATACAGTCTTCTCAAGGAAGGGAGGGCCTGAGTAGAAAGCACAGGCTGTTTCGCGTAGTCTGAAGTCGAATTAAAAGAGAAGGGTCAGTCTTGGAGTGGCTCGGGACGAGTCACATGTGAGTGTTGGAGGCCTTTTGGCCCTTGGATATTTAAGAAAGTGAATATTAAGGAAGAAAGGTGAAGTACAAACTGTGCGGAAGGAACATAAATCAAGGAAGGGTTGAAGTGGGAAAAGCAGTAGAAAAGAAGGAGAAAATAAAGGAAAATATAGTCGTTGGAAGACAGGATCGAGGAAGATAAAGAAGTAAGGAAGAGGGATCATGGACAAGTCAGTGAGTGAAAGAATACACCAACATGTTCTTTGTATCACCTCATGGAAAAGGAGGAAGGACAGGCTGGTGAAGCCCTGAAATCGCGGGTCAAGTGGACCTAGGGTTTTGACACCTATGGTTTTGGATCTAGGGTTTTGACACCTAGACTTTTTCCATGTAATGTATAAATAAAGGTGTAGGAGAGTCCAGAGGGTTGCTCAATAATTGATTGTTAGTCACTGCTATTACTATTGTTGAGAACAATATTGAGTTTGTATTGTAAAGATCTTCAGCTGGGTGCGAAGATCAACCCTGCAGCTGAGTGCTTAGGGAGGGAAGAAAGGAAGAGAGAGACAGAGATCTGTAGCTAAGTGTGCAGATAGAACTATATGTTTTCATCTAATATGTCAAGAAACACAGTTCTGTGGACATATCCCTAGGGAGAGGGTGAACCACATATATCTTGTTGTTCTGTGTGATTGGTGCTATGTTATTTTCCATCTGTTATACTGTTAGTGCATTATAGTGTTAGATCAGAGATATAACCTGCAAAGTAATCTTAGGTAGGGTAACGAATATCTAGATTGTTGTGTGTTTTTGTCCTGGATCCACTTTGCATTTCCTCCGGTTGTAGACACCTGTGTCCTGCAACCACCCTATTGCTGCTTCAGGTGAGACTGCATCTGCTTCGCAAGTGTTGTCGAAAGGGTCAATAGTTAGGGTTTGTTGGTGCATTGTTAGATCTAAACCCTGGGTCTGCCCCTGTGCCAACAACCACATCATGACAACTCTGTAATAGGTTACAATCAAATAAAATTGATCAATATCTAAAACAACAAATCAAGAAACAAAACCAAGAATCTATGCAGAAACAATCAATGGAGACAAGAAGTTTTACAAGGAATATCATAGAGACACTCCTTTGCCTAGAAGATTCATATTTTAGAATCATCGATAGTTAGAAACAAGAAGGCCTCAAAAGGAAGAAGGGTTCATAAGAGTAACTCATTTTAGAATATATACAACTCTTAGGTATCAAACTATCTTTCTTATTTTATGTTATTCATGTAACAATGTTGGACATAAGGTTGTGAATTGCATAGAAAATCCTTAAATTATGAGCTTGATTTCTTATGCGGATTAATTCTTTTATTTTCTTCAATACTTTGATTCCATATTAATATAATTCAACAATACCAAATCATAATCGAATAGAAATAACTATGTAGATAAGTAAGCATTCACATCAACAACACATATACCCTGGGGAAACCCTATACAGGGAGAAAAACCCTAGCAAAATATATTCCTTTATTTCATTAATAATGTAAGATCACTTATAAATATCCACCATGAATGTTCTTCTCTTAAATATCTTTCCAATATGACTCTGACTTGACAAAGACCTAAGAGCCCTTGTTGAAATACATCTCTGATATGTTGCTTCTATTGTTGATATACAACATTGATATGTTGTTGATTGTTGATTAAGGTTGGTTGTCATCGATATCAAACCTGTAAGAAAGACCGGTAGCACAAAGGTTTGGGTAATGGACCCAATAGTGTTTGATGTAAATATGAATCATTATTGTTTTTTCATGGTTGATAAGAAGTAAATATGGATGAACTCCAAAGTGGTCCCCTT
>JZKD02S2005467.1:950165-967831 GCA_000966675.3 Picea glauca
AATGAATGTAATTCTTCAAGACATATAAGAAAAAACATTCCCTGGTTTTCTCCCGATTTGGGTTTCCACGTAAAACACTGGTGTACTGTGTATGTGTGTGATTGTTTATTTATTATTGCTCATTATTGGATAATAATTCTGCATTGATATAACATTTGAAAAAAAAGGATTATAATTATGTTATTACTGATTCACCCCCCCTCTCAGTAATCCAACAATATACGCCTCTGATATGCAACCTCTATTGCTGATATACAAAACTGATATGATTCTTTGGTATGTTGCCTCTTTATCACTAATATGCTCCTCTATTTCATCACCCTTAACCTGCATATCAAATTGTGTTGAAGAGAGGGGTCAAACTCCGCTTATATAGGCTGAAGACGAGAAGAGGAGAGGCTCAAAATAGTAACTTGTTTGCATGATTTAATCATAACTTAGCTTCATACTTTAGTTCGAACTTAGAACTAGACTTGAGACTTGTAAACTCTAGTTCAAAAGTAGAACTAGACTTGAGACTTCAGTTACAACCCAACATTACACTTTAGTTCGAAAATAGAACTAGACTTGAGACTAGTATACTTTAGTTAGAAAATAGAACTAGACTTGAGACTTCAGTTACAACTCAACATTACAATTTAGTTCGAAAATAGAACTAGACTTAAGACTTCAGTTGGAACTCAACATTAGACTTTAGTTCGAAAATAGAACTAAACTTAAGACTTCAATTGCAACTCAACATTACACTTTAGTTCAAAAATAGAACTAGACTTAAGACTTCAATTACAACTCAACATTACTCTTTAGTTATAAAATAGAAATAGACATGAGACTTTAGTTACAACTCAACTCTTTACAAGGCAATTCAAAATTCTCTTCATGGTGGATAATGTTACACGTGCCAACACACTAGATCAATACATTTATATCATTTGCAATATTAGGAATATTGTTTGTTTCTAGCTCATAGGAATTTTATATTCAACCTAACTTTTGCTAGATGCCTTGACTTTTTCTCATGGTTCACAAGGCTTGACTAGGCTCACATAGGTTGTATGTTCCCCTTGACTTTTTCACTAGTCTGTCTATGGTCACAAAGGTTGTACATTCCCCCTGACTTTTACACTAGAATGTCTATGGTCATAGAGGTTGTGCGTTCCCCCTTACTTTTGCATTAGACTCACATAGCATCTTGTTCATCCCAACTTTTGGTTTGACTCATAGAGGTTGTACGTTCCCCCTAGCTTTTGTCAATACCTCACAATACTGATTGATTCTCCAAATCTCCCTGGCTAGCCTCAAGGTGGCCCATATGGACTCTCATTAGAGAATGATTGTCGATGCTGCCAATTTTAACACTCCTTCTCAGTGAGGGAGTAATTCTTAGCCACACCAAGCTTGCCTCTCAACTGCACAAACTGTCTCGAGGTCAGAGGCTTGGTCAGGATATCAGCTACCTTATCGCTCGTGGCTATGTACTATAACCTTACAGTTTTTCTCTGGACCAAGTCTGGGATGTAGTGATACCTCATGTCAATATGTTTTGACCTGTTGTGAAATACCAGGTTCTTTGTCAATTTTATGCAACTTTTATTATCACAGTGAACCATCGTCATCTCGAACTTGTCACCAAACAACCCAGAAACCAATTTTATGAGCCATACTGCTTCCTTGCTAGCATCACTTGCTTCTCATTAGTGAAACATAGCCTCTAAACCTATGAGGCCTCTTCCTTTCCCTGAAGGTTCCTTTGGGAGAAACTATCCTTTCTGCTTCCTGCATTATTTCTTTAAGCCATCCTGGATTCCTTTTGGCTAGAGGTTCTTCAAGAGTTCTTTCTAACACTTCATCAGGTTCTATGGGCTCATTACTTGGCCCTTGACAAGGTTCCTCCCTCTCATCATCTGACTCTTCATTTTCAGAAGAGAGTGAAGCTGGTTGAACTGCTTTTGATTCCTGCTGAAGTTCTCTAGATTTCTTAAATACAGCTTCCTCATGGAAATTCACTTCTCTACTTACCTCTATTTGCCTCTGACCTGGTACATAAATCTTGTAAGCCTTGGAGTTCTCACTGTACCCCACAAAATCCCCTTCATTGCTTGAGGGTTCCATCTTTGTCCTCTTTTTTTTAGGGACATGAATATACACAGGACACCCAAATATAATTAGATGCCCTACTTCAGGTTTGATCCCTGAGAAGAATTCTTTAGGAGTCTTTTCCTTCAACATATCATGTGGACCTCTGTTCTGGATATACATGGTAGTGGAGGTAGCTTCTACTCATAAATAATTTGGCAGATCATGGTCAAACAGTATTGCTTTCGCTTCCTCACAAATTGTCTTGTTTTTCCTCTTAGCAACTCCATTTTGCTAAGGGTTATATGGCATGGTCAACTGTCTCTTGATTTCTGCTGACTTGTAGTAGTCCTCAAACTGGAGAGATTCAAACTCTCCTCCATTGTCTATTTTAAGGATTTTGATGTGTCTCCCTGTCTTCTTTTCAATAAAGGATTTATACTCTTTGAATTTATCAAATGTGTCACTTTTAGCTTTAAGGAAATACATCCAACATTTTCTTGAGTAATCATCAATAAAAATGACATAATACAAACAACCACTGAGTGAGGGAGATGAAATGGGACCACATACATCAGAATAAACCAGATCTAAGATGCCCTGAGCTCTATTGTCACTACTAGGAAATGATTTCTTTATATTTTTACCTAGCATGCATTCCTTACAAATTTCATTTTTACTAAGAGAAATAGAGGGCATGCCGCATACCATGTTCTGTAGATCTGGAAGAGA
Organism: Picea glauca; assembly: GCA_000966675.3. Lineage (NCBI taxonomy): Eukaryota > Viridiplantae > Streptophyta > Pinopsida > Pinales > Pinaceae > Picea > Picea glauca. Next base: position 952,974 of record JZKD02S2005467.1, read on the forward strand.
TTTGTAATGAAGATGTCCAAGTCTTCTGTGTCACAACTCGCTGGATCTAGTTGCATCATGAGCCAATGCTTGAACTGACTGTCCTGGAATGACATACATTCCTCCATTGCAAGTTCCAATGGGTTATGTTGTACTTAAGTGGCTACCTTTAGCCCATAGTAGTGCCTTCCTGTCCTTGAAGATCACCCAATATCCCTTGTCCTCAACGGTTGCAATTGATAGTAGATTATTCTTGAGCCCTAGAACATATAATACTTCATCAACATGAAGTCTAGCCCCAGATTCCAATCTGAAGGAGATAGAGCCTACTCCGTCTATCATGTAGTATTTGTCATTCCCAATCTCAACATGCTCTGCAAAATATTTTGTCTCGAAATCTGAGAGGATGTCCTTGAACCATGTCATGTGCTTTGATGCACCACTATCTACTAACCAAGTTTTCAGCCCCATGAAAAGTGAACTGGATAAGGCAGAAACCAAGTAATATTCTTTTTTATTTTCTTTCTCATTAGAAGGACTTTTCTAATTTCTTTTGGATTCATCATCCTCAATAGTTGAGGCATGATGTTTCCCTTTCCTAAGATATTTATTTCTAAACCAACAATCTTTATCAGAATGGCCCAACTTATTACAACTAAATCGTTTAATCTTAGATGTATCAATATTCTTGCCTTTGAATGTACCTTTGGTGTTTGGCTTCCTCTGAGAGCCTTTCTGGAAAGTGCCTTTCTTCTTTCCCTTGAATATTGATGCTAAATATGAGTTCTCTTCTTTCGTTGGCTCTCTCCTAGTAGTTGTGCGACTCTTCTCTTGGAGGAAATCATGCCACAACCTCTCAAACATGGGTTGAGTCTCTCTCCCACTTACACTGGATAAGAATATATCCCATGAAGAAGGAAGACCATACAAAATGGCATGCACTAAATCATCATCGTCCATTGTCACCCCTGTAACCAAAAGTTGATCTATGATCTGAGCTATCCTGGAATAGAAATATGCCATTGATTCACCTTTATCCATCTTCAAATACTTAATCTTGTGCTTAAGTTTCCTCTTTTGACTTGGAGCCTATTTCTTATATAGATTCACCAAGGTATCCATACAGTCCTTGGCAGTCATTAACAAAGTCATTGCAGGCATTATATTGTGTTTGACTGAGTCAAAGATGATTTGCTTGGCCTTTATTGACTCTTCCTGAAGGCCTCTCTTCCTACATTATTCGTGCGTTCCTCCACCATTGTGGTCATATACTGCTCAAGATCATGCTCATGCAAGATATTTGTTATCCAGAGCTTCCACACATTGAAGTTGGTATCTCCTTCGAGCCTATCCTTGGCCCTGACTGAAATGGACGATGCCATAGACCTCACACTGGAAACTTAATCAAACTAGCTTGGATCTGTGTGTACCTGTTGCTGCACTTCAAAACATTCAACACACCCTAATCTTTGATACCATGTTAAATTATGAGTTTGATTTCTTATGCGGATTAATTCTTTTATTTTATTCAATACTTTGATTCCAACTTAATACACTTCAACAATACCAAATCATAACCAAATAGCAATAACTATATAGATAAGTAAGCATGCACATCAACACCACATATACCCTGGGGAAACCCTGTATAAGGTTTTGGGATAAGAAAATAGGGTTTTGAGATCTAAATTCTATGTATAAATATTTAATGCATTGGGAAGAATTTGGTTCACGAAGAGAGGGAGAGAATAGACTGAGAATAAGAGAGAGTCTATGTCTAAATGTTTATGGAGATTTTTGCAGAGATAGGCTTGCACTGCAGAGAGACTAGGCAAGATGGGGAAGTATTGTAAGTGGAGTGTGCAAGCCTGAGATGATTGCACAAAGAACAACAAATAAGCCAGTCATTATGGATGTAGCCCAGAGTTTGGGTGAACCACATTAAATTATGTGTCTGAATTTATTTTTATGCGATTGGTCATGAATGCTCTGTTTATGCATAACTAGATCTAGATCTGTGTAGTAGATAATTGATGTGCAGTAAAGATGAATGTTACAGTTGATATTTTATGTTGTAATCTCTGTCAAAATGATGTTTCATACTTGAAGTTTACTAATTAATCAAGGGAAAGAGATACATAATACTGCACACAAGGTAGATAAGAAAGAATGAACATGATGATAGCCTCCCATCCCCTCATCCCTGCAGAAACTTGGTTCCTGCAGCCCCAATAGATGCCTCGGGTGAGACTTCACTTGCATGCATGTGATGCCAAAAGGGTTGGTGTCTATAGGGTTTGTTGGTAGAATACACTGAACTTAGGATCTTACAACTGTGCACCAACAAATGGTTCCATTGTCAAGACCTGGAATGTGTGATTGAGAGAATGTTTTGGAGGCTGACTAAGAAAGAGATCACCGAATGGATAGAAAAGAAGGAACGAGAATTTGATTGGAAAGAGAATAGAAACCCTTGGATGAAAAATGAGTAATGGGTGCAAAGGTATGTGTACACAGTGTTGCATGAGATTTTCTATGGTGAATTTCCAATTATCTTAGCTGAGTGGTTAGAAAGACTAGTGGATAGTACTAGAAGGTACCAAACTACAACGTCGAGGAACTGGAATCCTGAGTTGGTAAGATAATTGAATTATGTAAGTAATAAGACTTCTCATGCAGTTGATTTCTAGTTGAACAATATATTGGGAGGTTATATTACATAATTTTTGATAGATTGCACTGAGTCATACAATGTTGGAGGGAGGGATTTCTTTAAATGATTGAATGAAAGGTTTATGTAAACATTGGGTACCTGGATAAAGATGTTGTTGTGAAAAAAGTGTGTGATTGCGATGGATTATTATTTCTAAGGGGCTTCGTGCACATAGGGGAACTGAGAGATGACAAGAAGATAGCCTGAAGGTAGGAAAGAATGAAGGAACAAATGAAGAAGAAATGGAGGGGAAGAGAAAAAAAGAAGGTGTATCATAGGAGGAAGATGAGTTTGGATTAATGTGCAGTGGAAGAAGGTACAAGACGATGAAGACTAGGGATGAGAAAGGAAGGTCACATAGTGAGCCTGAGGGGAGAGAACCCTGCGCAATAGTCCAGATCGTAGAGATACCATACATAGAAGGAGAGGAAGAGAATTCTTAGTTCAGTCCTATAATATAAGAATCAGTAAGTCCTACTTAGACTAGATCTTTTGTCAATTCCACGACCCCATGTCTGTCACCTTGATCGGAAGTAACATTTGAGGATTTTTCAAAAGAACTTATAGTTAGCAAGGGAAGGAAGAGTAGAAATAGATAGAGCAATGAAAGTAGTACATCGAGTCAGAGTCAACCAACATTGCTGAGGGGAGGTATTACACAAAACAACATGGCAGGGTTAGACAACACACTAAGACTACCTGAGTTCCAGAGAGTTGGGTCGAGGGACCTAGAACAACATCTATTCGTATGTGAAACAATTTTTTCTTTGAAGAATGGTCAAGATGAGGTTGTAAAGATTGTGTAGTTGGAAACAACTTTTAGAGGCCGCGCATTAGTCTGGTATATGAAAATGCAGAGTACCACACCTATAGGACAAGAAAGGATGTTAGAATAAATTAGAAAAGCATTGTTGAAAGAGTTCAAGAAGCAAAGTATGAATCGCAGTACATTAAAAAGTTGAAGGAAATCAAACAAGTACAAATGAGTCAATTTAGGACTATGATCAACTATTTAAGACCGGAAATGGAACCATTTGTTGGTGTGTGGTTGTAAGAGCCTAGGTTCATTTTATTCTACCAACAAACCCTATAGACACCAACCCTTTTAGCATCACCTTCATGCAAGTGAAGGCTCACCCGAGACATCTATTGGGACTATGGGAACCAAGTTTCTGCAAGGATGAGGGGATGAGAAGCTATCGTCATGTTAATTCTTACTTATCTACCCTATGTGCAATATTATGTATCTCTTTCCATTTATTAAATAGTAAACTTCAATTATGCAGCATCACTGTGACACATATTGCAACATAAACTATCCACTGTAACATTTATGTTTATTGCACATCAATTATCTACTACACAGATCTAGATCTAGTTATGCATAAATAGAACATTCATGAACAATCGCATAAAAATAAATGTAAACATAGAATTTAACGTGGTTCACCCAAACTTTGGGATATGTCCACAATAGTTAGCTTCTTTATTATTCTTTGTGCAATCATCTCAGGATTTCGCATTGTTCTTACAATAGATACATCATGACATACTTACCCATCTTTCCTAGTCACTCTGCAGTGCAAGTCTCTCTTTGAAAAACTCTCCCTAAACTATCTGACATAGACTCTCTCTCATTCTCAGTCTATTCTCTTTCTCTCTTTGAAAACCCAATTTTTCCAAACCCATTACATATTTATACATAGAATTTAGCACTCAAAACCCTATTTTCTTATCCCAAAACCCTATGACACCTCATGATTACAACTCAATGTTATAGCATGATTTTACTATCTTTGTGCATGGATGTTGCCTTTACATTCTCAACTATTGTCCTTCATATTTTTGTGCATCTATCTCGTTTGCATTCCTAACTATTTTTGAATGCACCCTTATTCTTCGTTCTTCAAATTTCCTGTCCAACAACACCAAGCCACCAACAAACAATTCATATCTAAAAAAAATTCATGTGTTTGAAACCAAACAATGATCCTAATGCACTCTTTTCACTAATGCTTCAAATCACTCAAGCATGCAAATTTTTTGTCTTTTTTTATTTATTTCTTCCAATTGTAGTGCAAAAATATTCTTGATCTAAGAAAGAATATGAATGCAAAAGGAAAACCAACAATAACAATAAATGAATGGGTTGTGGGGGATTGGAAATTATGTTGGATCATCCCACTGCAATGTCTCTACCAAGATCTCACTCAAAACTCACCTAGGATGATAGATCTAGTAATGAATCAACAGTTACACCAGGAGAGCCAATGAAAAGAGTATCAAACATTACCAGATATGCTCAGATCTATTGGGTTCTCTACCCAACTCCATTGAATCTCTTAGAAAAAAAATGACCCGATCCAAGAAATGCAAACAAGCCACAAAAATGCAGTCAAAACACCACTTGAGAGAAAAGCATGTGAAAAAATAACTGAAACAGAGGGAAGATCACTATCAGAATAGACCACTCAAAGACTTAATGGATCAGAGGGACTAATCCACTTTCTAAAGTATAGGTTTCTCTGCAATTCTGCAGTTTTGACACATCATCCTGAGACACAGGCTCGTCAACTAGTGAGGATCATCACATGACAATTGTTCTTCAGCCAGTGATGATGAAGAAAATTTTTATTTTTTAGGAAAGGATGGATCTATTCTAGATCTATCAGATCTATCTCAAATCTATCAGATTTGATAGATATAGGATATGATGGAATCTATGGAAGAAAAACAAAATAAAATCACAATCAAGTTGAGGAAAAGGATTAGCAAAGAAACTCAAACTAGAGAAGATTATTTCCTAGTTGAATCACCAGTTCTGTTATGGTAAATCACGGGGATCTCACTATATTTTCAACAAAATATCCCTAGGATCTGCCTATTTATCCTAGATAGGAAGGTGGTAGACTTCTATGGTTTTCTAGATCTAGGGAAAGTAATCTCTTTTACACTAAAGAATGATATACTATCATACCTTGTATCTAAAGGTTGTTCCTATGTATCCTGGTTGTTGCAGCTCCTGAAAACAAACTCCAACTCCTACAACCTGATCCCTGCACAAAAGAAACAAACAATTCCAATCTTTTAGAAATCATAAAAATACCTCAGATCTAATTTGATTTATCATGCATAGAATCAAATCCAAACCATTCATAAATCTAACATAAACAATTTGGGGGAAAGTCATCCATATATTAGATTATCATAGAGAAATTACATCAAGCTCATAGGTTTGATGATGATGCCATTCTCCCTTGCTCCTTGATTCTCCTCAACTTCTTTGTCAAGATAGGCAATCTAACTTATGGTTGTGATGAATAGGACAATCTCCTTTGCAAATGGACAACATAACATTACTCTTCAATTCTTCCCTTTTTCTCCCAAGACTTTCCTTTGTTATATAGTTATTTGTAGGAATCTTGGGAGAGCTTCTAGATCTTCTAGAGAACACTATAGGATCGAATATTTTGGATTCGTAGGCCCTTTCCATGAAGATACAACTCATCCCTCACATATCTCCTCGTAAGTCCCTAAATATAGAATTTTTAGGGGTCATCGCTTGTTGAACTACCAATGTCATGCGAGGCTCATCACTTGTTGTCTACTATGAGTCTCGCGATGATCTCGAAAAAGGGCTCAAATCTTAGGAAAAACGTGCATTTTGGATTTCATCTTCTTGTGAATTACCTTCTATCCTGTAGGGTGGAAATTAAGGCTATAACACAACGTGAACCAATTTCTATCTTCCACGTGGCTCTTTGTTTACCATTTATGCATTTTTTCAAAAGGGTATAACTTTCACATCCAAAGTCCATTTTCAGTGTTGTTTTTTTTAAATAACCTATTTTTTTGAGATCTTTCCATCCAGACCATTACTTTCATATTTTCCTGCATATTCTAATATGGATTATCCTAATGATATTTTTCTTACTAGTACCAACTATTTCTCATGGAAATCCCATATGGAGGACTTATTAATAAGTAAAGGATTTTACCGAACTACCATTGGGAAAGAACTAGAACCCACTGATGACAAAAATAAGTCAAATGGGCCAATAAAACTGACGAAGCATGTGGACTTAATGGAATTTCCATCTCCCTTGATATAAGGTTTCACCTTCAAGGAATTGATGACTTGGATAATGCTTGGGAAAATCCTGAATCTGTTTTTGGTAAACATGATATTATTCGAGCCCACCAGATATAAAATTATATAATGAATTTAAGTCCAAATGATTTTTCTTTCATTCAAGACTATTTATCTAAGTTCAAAACACTTAGAATTTTATGTGAACAATGTAACATAAAGTTGGACGATGAGCCTTCCATATACTTTATTCTTTCTAATATTGATAGGGCATATTATATTTTTCTATCTACCTTTTATGTTGCCAGAGAAGCTCTAGAAATTTCTTATAAAAATATCTCTCTTGATTCCTTTTGTGATGATTTAATTAGAAAGAAGGATAAGCTTCTGCAAATTGGAGTGATCAACACTGCAAGTACCTCCAACAAAGCCTTAGTGGCCCAGTAGAAATATAAACCCAAAAATCCCAGGAAGTAACATCCTCACCACAACAACAAACAAAACAAGGGTCCCAAACCCTCTCAGCCAACTTCCTCTCCTAATGGTGACAAAGGAGAAAAATATAAAAGTAAGAAGACTGACAGACATTGCAAATTTTGTAGGAACGATGGTCATGATGATTCCAAATGTTTTAAGAAGATGGAAACTTTAGAAGCAACAATGAAGAAGAACAACATCAATATTGATTATATTTCTTCTTCTTCTCATGGACATGCACTTCTTGCTTCTAGTTTCTCCTTCAATGCAACTTCTACTTCTTCTTCTAATGAGTGGCATATTGATTCTAGAGAATATTATCATATGGATAAGGATAAATCCATATTTTATTCTTAATATGAATGTAACACCAAGAAAAAAATTGTTGGTGATGATAGATCTCTTAGTGTTGTAGGGTATGGAACAATGGAGGTAGAAAATGGTCATTTTAATGATGTATTATGTGTTCCAAGTCTTTCCTACAACTTTCTATTAGTATATCAAATCACTCATTTAGGTGAAGGTAAAACTGTATATTTTTCATCTCACCAATTTGTAATAAATGATCTAAAAGATCATGAGCATGCTCTTACAACTGGAATTGTTCATGATATTACCAGGTTGTATAAGTTTGACAACTTTGGGTCATCATCTTTTCCATCCATTTTTTTGACTTGAGAAAACTTTGGCATGAGAAGTTTGGTCATCTAAACTATCGCTCATTTTAGCAACTATGTAATCAACAGATGGTGATTGGTCTTCCTCTTGTTTCTTAAAAAGATGGTGTGTGTTCTCTGAAAACATCGTCGGAACAGTTTTGAAAAAATTGCATCTAGGCATGCCTTGGCCCCTTTGCATCTTGGTCACAATGAATTGTTGTTGGCCCTTGACCAAGTTTTGAAGAACCATGGTCATGTTTGACCATTTTTTGGACTTCGACAGGTTGGTCGAAGGCGAAGCATAAGGCAAAGTGGAGATCGTAGGATCTCGCCCCCTTTTTATGGATTTTTGGGTTTAGGGTTTATGTAACAGGTATGGGATGTCGGCCCATGGGTTTACCCATGATTAGGCCCATTTTGTAATATATAAATAGATAGTTAGGAGATGTAAGAGATACTAGATACTATACCTAAGTGGTCGGTGTGGTAAGTGTGACTAGTTGTGAATGCTCTGTGCATATTGTGTTAAGGCTTGCAGATCTAAGTCCAAGTGATTGTAAGAAGCTTGCATGTAGACTATAAGAAGGATTTGTGCTATGACCTAGCTTGGGGAAGGAGGATCTGGTGAGGTGTGCATAGATCTTATGTCCTATGCGGAGTGGGTTTTGTGGCTCAGTGCATGTAAGAAGATTGATAGAAGACAATAAACAAGAAGAAGAGTTAGTGGATGTAGCCCCACGCTGGGGTGAACCACATATATCCTGTGTTGTGGTTGCTTTGTGCATTATGGTTGTTGTATTATTCATGTGATTTATGCTTAATACAATAATATATATGTTAGATGCATCTGATAATAGTAGCTTAGTGCTTAGAAATGTGAATGAATGCCAGACGTGATCCATTTTGATGTGCTTAGTGCGTGAATGTGTTAGATCTTGTTGAATATTGCATTGTTTTGTAATTAGGGTTTTCCCCTTCGATGTGAATAAGGGTTAAATATTGATGAATTCTAACTGCTAACTGCTATGTTAAGTATTGTAATCACATATATGTGTCCTAGATAGGTTTTAGACACTTGAGTCCTGCAACCACCCCTGCCTCTACCTCGGGTGAGACTTCATTTGCTTCGCAGGTGTTGCCGAAAGGGCCAGTAGTTAGGGTTTTGTTGGTGTATTGTTGAAGAAATGAACCCCGGGTCTGGAGTTGTGCCAACAAATGGTTCCATTTTTGGGACTTGAAACCGTGATTGCTGGGAACTGAGGAACAAAGAAAGCTCTGTGCGTAGATCTGTTACTTTAGTGCGCAATATTCCACTTGACTTGTGAATATTTGTGCTAATAAAGGAATCAGATATGAAGAAAAAAGGTAAGATCTGTAAACTTTGTGCTCTGATAAAGGTAAGATAAGTGAATTTTTTTTTTCTTCGAAAGAATGGATCTTGATTGATTTTTTCCTAATCTAAAAACTAGGGCACAGTTAGAAGAAAGAAGATTTGATATGAGTATATCTGATAGAAATAGTGAAAGATATGTTATTCATATGCACCAAAAGAATGTTTGGATTAACAAATGGATGCAGGATCCCAGAAATAATTTTTTGTAGGTTAGTTACTATGATCCTGGTGCGCAATACAGGAAAGGTTGGGGATCATTTAAGAGAAAGAGAGGATTAACTCGTTGTTACAATTGCAGAAGGCCGAGACATCTTGCTAAGGAATTCCCTAGTAGAGGTTCGCGTTGTATTTATTGTAAAGCTATGGACCATGAAGTTTTGGATTTCCCTAGAATAATTGCTAAAGTTGAAAACATGAATATGAGACAAGAAAACCATGAGAAATACCAAGAGACTAAGACTATGGTAGAACCCCAGAAAGAATTAGAGACTGTATTATTGCAGATGAAAGAAACCATGAATGATCACAGAGACATCAATTTATTAGAGATCTTAAAAGAGAAATAATGTGTAGAAGAAAGAATAGAAGACTTTGACATAGATTGTGTTCTGGATGAGGAAACATAGGTGAATATCATGACAAAAAGAACTTGGGAAACCTTGGGAAATCCAACTATGGTTCCTTCATTGGGAGGAATAGGATTATTTAAAGGAAAGCTAATAAACCTATGTGGAAGACTTACCCAGATACCTATGAGTGCTCATGGAACATTGACAGAGGAAGAATTCAAGGTCATTAAATTTGTTGAGAACAATGCCCCATTTTCTATGTTGCTATCAAAAACATGGATTAAGAAAGATCAGATCCGAAGAAAAGAAGAAGAGGAAGCTCTCAAACAGAAGAAGCAAGATTTAAAGGATTTCATGGCTAGGTGAATAATGCACTTAATAAAAGAACATGAGAACATGTCAAAGATACTAAGGACTAGATACTTGGATGTCGAAGTTGAAAGAACATAGGCAGACTTGAAAAACCTCTCCATATAGGAGAGTAGAGCACCTACCCCAGAAAGAGAAGAAGTATTACCCTTGAACCCTGTGAAAGATCCTCAGCAGTGCGAAGTTACTATGCTAAGAGAGGATAAGAACAATAATGGAAAAATGAACCTAGTGACTCAAATCAAAGGAAAGAAAGCTAGAAATCTTAGCAAGAAGAAAGCAAAGTTAGAAAAATTGCAAGAAGTTCCAGAGAGGACTTTGCAGAAAGGGAGGTTATGGTCAGAATGATCGCCATTGGACCATTGAGAATGCACCATAATAGATGGAATTGCATTGATTAAGTCTTTTTGACCCATTGGAGGAATCCATTACGACATTGTCTATTTATCCCGTCGAACGTTGCACCAAGAACACTTTTGCAAACAATGATTATTCGAGCCCACAGAGAGATGACTATTACTGTGTTGTGATTATTGAGACTTTGCCACCCGTTCTGTTACATTGAGTGTTTGTTCACCAAACTGAGATATCTGATCTCGAGTGTGTATGTAGGGTGAGCGCAATGCCATGGAAAATTCTATAGAAAACATTCTAATCGATCTAATGGATGAGAAGGTCAAGTCTGTAGGGGTATAGGCCTCATCAACTAGAGGAGTGAAAGCATACCCATTGACTACACATCGATCTGGGCCCTCTAGAACTACAACTGAGAAATGAACCAAGCATCATGATGATTTGGAAAACATGAAGCGCATCCCATTTATCCTGCTCGACTATATCCCGCCTCTAGCTAGCGTGGTTAGTCGTGAAAATGTCTTGAGGGACTTCGACTACACCTTGATCACTGCGTACCTCCCGAAGGGGATACGTGCAGTTGGACCATAGTTAGGACAGATCATGACATTGAAGATCAGTGGCCTCAACTTGGGTGATCGCAAGAACTATGGCATGCTCACCCCACACAAATATTGACCAAGACAATGTGGAAGAAGTCAAAGATAATCCCCCAACTGTGGACCATGGACATCACGCAGTCCACCATCCTGATTGTGATGAAGATGCCAGACTTTGGAAGGGATCAGGAGGTTAACACATGCGTTAAAATCCCATTGTCATTCTTCCATGACGGTTATCTATGGTTGGACAAACATATCAATGTAGATATGGTGTTGATCCATCGGATCACTGGATTAAGAATGCAAGGACCAGACCCACAAGACTTTTACCCAGTGAAGGAGGCTTTGGCGAAGCAATAGGTCGAGGTAACTCGAGCTAGGATCAAGGATTTTGAGGAAGAGTTACCCAGATCAAAGTGACTCAGGATGAGTCAAAGGTGAGTGTTGGGGGCCTATTGGCCATTGACCAAGTTTTGAAGAACCTTGGTCATGTTTGACCATTTTTGGTACTTCGACAGGTATGGGATCTCGCCCCCTTTTTAGGGATTTTTGGGTTTAGGGTTTATGTAAAGGGTATGCGATGTTGTCCCATGGGTTTACCCATGATTAGGCCCCTTTTGTAATATATAAATAGATAGCTAGGCAATGTAAGAGATGTTAGATACTAGACCTAAGTGGTCGGTGAGCTAAGTGCGACTAGTTGTGAATGCTCTGTGCATATTGTGTTAAGGCTTGCAAAGCTAAGTGAAAGTGATTGTAATAAGATTGTGCGCAGACTATAAGAAGGCTTTGTGTTGTGACCTAGCTCAGGGAAGGAGGATCTGGCGAGGTGCGTGCAAATCTCTTGTCCTATGCGGAGTGGGATTTGTGGCTTAGTGCATGTAAGAATATTGATAGAAAACAATAAAGAAGAAGAAGAGTTGGTGGACGTAGCCCCACGCTGGGGTGAACCATGTATATCTTGTGTTGTGGTTTCTTTGTGCATTATGGTTGTTGTGTTATTCATGTGATTTATGCTTAATCCAGTAATATATATGTTAGATGCATCTAATAATAGTAGATTAGTGCTTAGCAATGTGAATGAATGCCAGATTTGATCCATTTTGATGTGCTTAGTGCTTGAATGCGTTAGATCTTGTTGAATACTACATTGTTTTGTAGTTAGGGTTTGCTCCTGCGATGTGAATAAGGGTTAAATACTTATGAATGTTAATTGCTAAGTGCTTTGTTAAGTACTGTAATCACAAATATGTGTCCCGGATAGGTTGTAGACACTTGAGTCCTGTAATCACCCCTGCCTCTACCTTGGGTGAGACTTCATATTCTTCGCAGGTGTTGCTGAAAGGGTCGGTAGTTAGGGTTTTGTTGGTGTGTTGTTGAAGCGTTGAACCTCGGGTCTGCCCTTGTGCCAACACTTGTATGGTCCACTTTCTTTTCCTTATTTTTCTAGGTGCAAGTATGTCTTAACCTTCATTGATGACTTTTCCAGATGCACTTTGGTTTACTTCCTAAAACTTAAGAGATAAGTTTTTGACAATTTTTTGGCCTACAAGGCCCTTGTAGAAAAGTAATCTGGACATTAACTTCAAATATTAAGAATATGTAATGGAGGTGAATATGTAAATAATAATTTTGCAAGTTACTGCACTACACAGAGAATCCAAATGAAACACGTTGCTCCATATAAACCATAGAAAAATGGTGTTGTTGAGAGAAATAACTGCACATTAAAATAAATAGCCAATTGTATGATCTAATATAAGGGATTAAGTCTAAATTGTTGGGTGGAAGCCATTAGATATGAAAATTACATAGTAAACCACACTCCCACAAAATCTCTTAAAAATATAACACTGGAAGAAGCATGGACTAAACTTAATCTAGATGTAAGTCACTTCCATGTATTTGGCAATGTAGCATGGGCTCACATTCCCAATGAGAAAAGGAAAGCATTGCAGCCTAAAAGTGAGAAGTGTATATTTTTTGGTTATTCTAAAGATGTCAAAGGTTACAAACTTCTTCAACCACATTGTAATGAAATTATTATTAGAAGATATGTTAAATTTGATGAAAATGTCTTGTCCTGCAAGCCTAATCTAGTGTTTGTGACTTCTTCGGCCTGCAAGTCATATTCGACATTTGTGCCTTCTTTTTTTACCATTTTGGTTTCTTATTCTTCAGATGATGACAGTGAGGATGAAAATCCACCTTCACCTACTCACCCTCCTCTAGATGATTCCATTGAGCCTAAACCTGCACTAGCACCATCACTTCCTAGATGGGTCCATTCAACATGAGAAGCATTTGTTGATCTTGTCGGTGATCCTTCATATCAACATTGGAATCGTTCACATTTCTAACAATCCTATTCTCTTTTGGCTCAATTTTTAGAGACTCGTGATCCATGGACATTAGTAAAAGATTCAAGTCATCCAGATTGGGATACAACAATGAATGAAGAGTATCATTCTTTAATTGAAAACGATACTTAAGATATTGTACCTCTTATGAAAGGAACAAAACTTGTCAAATGTAAATGGGTCTATAGAACTAAGTATGCATTATATGGAAGTGTTGAAAGACATAAGGATCAGTTAGCTTTGAAAGGATTTTCCCAAGTTGAAGGAATTTACTATAATGAAACCTTTTCCCCTATAGCCAAAATGAATTCCATCTGCCTTGTTCTATCCCTTGCAACCTCACATAAATGGGAGGTCCATTAGATGGATTTCAACTCCACCTTCTTGCATGGGGATTTGCAAGAAGAAACTACATGGAATAGCCTCCTAGCTATGTCCAGAATAACTCTAGCCTTGTCTACAACCTTACGAGATATCTATGGTGTTAAGAACACTCCCCAAGCTTGGTATTCCAAAATGGATGGATTTCTTATTGACGCTGGCTAGACTAGATGTCATTCTGATCCTAATGTCTATACCAAGAAAGTAGGAAGCCATATCATAATCCTTGTTATTTATGTTTATGACCTTATCCTCACTGGTAGTTACCAAAAACTTTTAAACTATGTAAAAACCAAATTTAAGGAGACATTTGAAATGACAGACTTAGGCCATTTGCATTTATTCCTTGGCCTCCAAGTTTTGCAAACCAAGGAAGGAATTTTTCTTTCCCAATATAATATGCTTGTGACCTCCTTCGTCGCTTTCACATGGAATATTCTAAACCAAATCCTTCTCCCTTCCAATAAGGAGTCAAACTTGTTTCCACTTGTACTTCTCATGAAGTTGATGCCACTTTGTACCATCAATTAGTTGGTAGAATCTTATACTTGACTCATACTCATTCTAATATTTCCTTTGTTGTTGGTCTTGTTTCCTAGTATATGCAAACACCCCATGAAATCCATAGGTTTAGTTTATTCAACCAACAAAACCCTTCATACGTTGTCCCTTTTAGCATCACCTGTATGCAAGTGAAGTCTCACCTGAGGTATCTACTAGGGCTACAAGAACCAAGTTTCTACAGGGACGAAGGGATGGGAGGCTATCATGATATCCATTACTATTTATCCACCCTATGTGAAATATATTTATTCATATCCTTTGATTAGTTAACAAACTCTATTGTGCAGAACTTTTATAACATAGATTGCAACATAAGTCACCCACTATATCATTCATTATTATTTCACA
>JZKD02S2005467.1:988261-1002856 GCA_000966675.3 Picea glauca
TATTACACCTACAGAGTTATACTCCGGTCTGAAGAATACTTTAGCGATGAAATCCCCAAATTCTTAACCAGAAAGAAATGTGTATTTACTTGGCAACCCGAACATAGTTGCGCATCAACAGATCTTGTCTATTTTAATTTGTTTATGTTTCTGTCCCCCAAGGGTTAGGTATTCAAGGGTTCTACATACAAGGGTTTTCCATGTGCTATATCTCTCTAATATATTTGCAGGGTCCAACAGTGTTACTTGGCCCAATATCTCAGGGAACTAACTAAGGAGGATAGACCATACCCTTATCTGTACTACTCGACTACCTAGGTATTAGAGAGTATCTTCTCGAGTGTTGTTCTCAGTGGCACTATAGCAGTCAGTTGGCCAATCAGTTTATCTAAAGAGGGCTTCAGGAAATCTAGGTTGATCCGTACATAGGTATTGTCTGATGCGCTACCACTCGAAGGGGTACCAACAGGGGTTACAAGGGTGGCGACCAGATGTGTGCTTAAGAACCACTGTATTTCCTGTGTGTATGAATTCCTCAACCGTGGGTTTATGTGTATAACAATAGATCTTTGTGGATTAAATATATCGGAATATGTCTCTACCCTGGAAAAAAAATTCCCACAATTTCTGCCAAGGAAAGTGCTCTGATACCACTTGTAATATACCAGATATAAAAAGCATGTAGAACATAAATAAAATACTAGAAATGGCAGAATAACAGTAATATAACCAGCATAATCTCCACAATAACACATAAATGATATAAGAATAACAACATAAATAACACTTTGATTCAGAAAGCAATGTTCACAAGCCTCTTCGAGGGGGCAACCTCTAGTTGAGCAGTGCTCTATTACAATAATCTCCAAGCTAGGGTTTTCATACCCTCGACCCTTATTTATACTAAATATCTCTATCAAGAGAAGCATCTAAAGGAAGATGCTTCTAGAAGAGGAAGCTTCTATTAGGTCTTCTTACATCTGCCTTATTCTATTTTATTGAAAGGCCTTATTAATATTGACCTTTATTACATTCGAATATATTGATCTACCTATGTGCGGGTTAGGATCCTCCTTGCAAATCCATTGGATATAACGGTTGTTGGTCCTTCGCGCTTAGATCAAATGGATGGGATCTATTCCTCTCCTACGCACTCATTCCTCTAGTCTGAACTCTTATCTAACGATCCAAATTATTCATAGTGTTCGATCCAACGGCCATTGTCGCTCCTCCTCCTAAGCTTACACTTCCTCCCATCTTGGAAGAATTTCTAAGTGTCAAAGGCCTCGAAATTTGATCCTTATATGAGTCCTAATGACTCTGGGTCTCATTTGTGTTTCTGAAAATGCTATCTCTCCTGAGCTTTGGCAATAAAGTTAACTTCGGCCCTAGCACACACTTGTGCTCTGCGTGCAACTCTGCACTATTTCTCCTAAGCTTGTAGACAACAATTCTCTATGCTATCATCATTTCTTTCCTATTTTCCATCATTGTTGGTTTTCTTGCCATCAATTACAAGCATACTCTGCCTGTAAACATGCCAACATATTCCTCTCAATTCAAATGGAAAGTTCCCTACTTTCCTCCTAGTTTACATATTGCACTACATTGTTTAAGTTTGACCTTGGACGTAACCAAAGAAGAGAGATCAGCATATCATGTTGGCCACCTATGGGGAAATGTTTGCTATAATGAAGGTACGAAAGGTTTAATAAGTAAAAATTAATTTGCTACAACCAAAGCCAATAATCCTTTGCATGGATTCATGTTTTTGGAGATGGGCAACCCCCATCTCTGGGACTATGGAGAATTTATTGAACAATGTGTTGTTGTAAAGCATCTTCTTGTTTTTCATCCAATCTAGGCTTTTTCATTTGAGCCCATTGTAGAAAGTTGTTAGTCTTTTCAAAGTGGGGAGTGAGAAGACCTTGATCAGTCTAAGTTTTGGAGAGACAAGACCTTGATCATGTAGGCATTTCCCTGGATATTGTCAACTTCGAACGATTTGTTGTATTCCTTGTTATGACCCCTACTTAATCTGATGTTAAATTACTTGAGTGTGTTTAGACTCCATCCAAGGAATAAAATACCCACTTTGTTGGGATAACAATGATCCATCCATAATAGAAGAGGCTGACGTATATATATGACTTGATGAAAGAGACATTGGTGAAGCCGAAATGAACTTAAACGAAGCCGTATGGTTAATTATACTCCACTTTGTGTTAAAAATCACCAAATTAATAGTTTGATAGCGATCCCCAATGTCATTTCTAGTATGTAATGCGGGAACCCATGATACTACAGAAGAATCATTTTCACAAACACCATCTTGGAGAAGATGAGGATTGGTAGTAGGGGTCTTTTCTAATGCAGAAACAATACTATGGGGCCATGCATTATTGACCTACAAAATGTCCGTATCCTTGACAATAAGAGTCTTCACAATATGAGGATTTGATGTAACTATTAGCTCATTAACTAAATTTCTTAGTCTATGTTATGGCCAAGTAGATGGTAAAATGGTTACAATCACAAAATGGATAATGAAAATTACCTCTGGACCTTTGTGTGAGATGTAGGGGGGAAGAGCTAGAGTGGGGGACTCTACTCTATGATATTTGATGTCTAGATAGATATATATTGGAGTCCGATTTTGGTCCATGATAGTTGCAGTGGTTGGATGCATGGATTTGATTAGGAACCACCTATGTCTTGATACATTGTTGAAAAGTTCATAGTATTGATTTCCTAGCTCCATGTGAACCCAAGATAAAATATGTTACCTTGAATGACATCCTATATCTATTTCAAAAGGGATATGCATGTTTTTTTTTTATATTTAGAAAGTTGAATACAATGTACATCATATAATTGACATAATGTAACTTTTATTGTGTTGATTTCTTGTTACTTGGAAGGAGTTTTCTCATTGGGCGGGGTCCTGAAAATGGGCACCATAGTGGATTACAATGTAAGGGGATATGAAATGAGGGTTTAAGTGAGGTGTGGTGGATTAAACATATGATGAGTGAAGAAAATCTTTGGGGAGAGAGGTGGGAGAACCAAGGCTTAGGGAGTGGGAAAGTAAAAGGATGAAGGGAAAAGTATAAAACAAAGGATAGTGGGTATTGACAGGTGTTTATGGCACACCATCAATGAGAAGGATAGATACAGAATGGATTTTTTGATAGTGGGGTTATATCAATAGGGATTGGGGGTTTCATAGATATGTAGAGGTAATTCAGTTACATTTTCGGGTAGGGTAAAATTATTTCTAAACAAGAAATTTTCCCAACTGTCCCCAGTTTTAGACAGATGTGAAACCACAAGGATTAGGATGAGGCCATGGTGGAATAGGCTTGAATGTGGGTTTAGTTTTTGTCTTTGATATAACTTATCCATTTTCTATAGAATCTTGTGCAGATAAAAGGGCACATTTAACTTGAAACCTAGAAAAACCATCAACAAGCGGACATGATACAAGAATTCCATACCATATCTACCTTCTCAGGTAATAAATTGCTTAAGAATTAAGAGCAAGCCATGCCATCGAGGTTTTAAAAGAGAAATTGGTGTACCTTTTAGACAAAAACGCGATTTATTGGAGGCCATGAGTAAATTCCAGGGCACACGTTTGATTTTGGTGTTCTTAAACCATCCATCTCCCTCTTGGGATAGTCCTGTAGCTTCTGCGATGGAAACTTCGGTCACCTATAACTACAAATCCCAAAGCTTAGCCCTGGTGCCATCAAAAGTCTAATCGAAAGCTTATGCCACAGTGAGGTTGAAACCCTCAAATTGTTTGATGAAACCATCCCAGCCATACACCACAAGGTCATCCATGGCATCGTCGTGAGAGAGGAGAGGCTGCGAACCATTGGGCTCGATCCTCCCCACGGGTGCCATTGATATGGTCACATAGAAACAATAGGGGTAGAGAGAAGTGGGTTGTATTCTCCAATACATGAAATGTAGGATGAGGTCTACATAATCAGGAGGAACCCAATACCTAAGGATTCATGAAGCTACCATAATAACCATTTGGAGCATTGAGTGGGTAGTAACCAGAGGACATGAAAAATAGGAAACCACTCTCAGAAATGAATGCCAAACCCAAAGAACCAAAACTTACCACTTGCAACAATGAATACAGGCCTGAGATATGCAGGAGGAAGGGGTGATGTTTGAAGTTCAGTGTGTCAGTCCAGTACCAGGACGATGAGACCGTGATACGACTGCCAGGGGTAGTATTCATATTTTGAACTAACCCAAAGTTCTGCTAGCTTATCAATCAAGCATATGTCAATGTGAAAACCAAATAATCAAGGATATAAATGACTAATTCATATCCCCTAAGGTGAATGACTCAAGTTTTATGGTAAGGGATCAACAAATAAAATGATAAATTCACAAGTTGTATGGTTTATAAGAACATTAGATGCCCAAAATGTTATCCAACTTGCAAAGGAAAAACCCATAAACTGTATAATGCCCTCAAACCAAAAATTGTTCTAATTTCATGCTTCCAGTCATGAAATTGAACAAGGATAACGATAAATTAAAAATAATGAACTCATACAAATAACTGTTCCAATGAACTTTTCAAAACTAAATATGATAAAAAAGTTTGCAAGGAGAAGGAGGAGGCTACAGAAAATTGTATTCTTTGAAGACGACATTTTACAATGATAAAATTGACATGAATATTTGGATGCCAACAATGGCGATACGCTAGGTGAAGCAGTTATCTCTACATCACCAAAAATTTATATCAGGGAATAGATGACTCGGAAATAATTATTAGAACAATTAAATGGCAGATCAAGCATTTAGAGAATAACTCAAAAAACAACACAATCATAGTATTGGATAAAGTTTTGTCCAAAAATTGTAATCCATCATCTCATTTTGATGTTTATACAGATAACTCCAATACCGTTAGCAGGGCCTCTACTTCCAGCAGACGTCTATAGCCTCGGCAGGAATGTCATTTAACCCACTCTAGTACTCCTATCCTATCAAAGAATTGTCCATTTATGATAAAATCAACCCAACATCTGATCAATTTAAAAACATACCTAAGGATATTTGAACCCGACATTATTAAGCTGCCAGCAGGCTTGTTCAGTACCCTGACAAAGTTGTCTTGGTATCATGTGTGCATTTACCCGTTTCCAGCAGTCATGTTTAGTATCTCGGCGGGTTTACACACAATTCCCACACATTACAGTGCTTCCAACTCTATAAAAATGTTTATAATATTTCTAGAAACTTTTTGATATCAAGAGAGTAGGGTGATACTGAAGATTTCACATCCACGCAAAGATAGGATCAATCTTTGAGAATTATTTCTTGTTTTGACGAATTTTATCCTAATTTGGAATTTTATATTTTAATTAAGAAATCATCTCTGGGATGGGAAATCACTATGAGTTTTTCTCATTAAAACAGGGATGACGTCAATTTTTTTTAAAGATAATCATGTTTTCCTGTGATTTTAATGAAAACCGGGAATACTAACTGGACAGAAACTTACCTTCACTAATTTGAGATTAGGACTTATTGTTCAGATGCTTGAATTGTTATCAACTGCTACTAATGAAAGATACAATTCCCTTCAATAATGAATTGATGATTCAGACATAATCTTCTAGAAAACACAAGCAAAACACACAAAATGAAAAGAACCAAAAAAAACAAAAAACAAAAGCAAATTAAAATATTTACAAGGGGGTGGATCTGATTTTCTCAAGTGAAGTACTTTTTCAGAGATTGGACATTACTAGAAAAGTGTTTGGTTGTACCTCTAAGTTGTGTAGCCGAAAAGAACTAGGACCCATTTTTTCATAAATGACAAAAGGCCCCAGCCACAATTTTTTTAACTTGGTATGTTCTCCTTTATTCACGTGTTCTTTGTCCCATTTGGGGACCAAATCCCCTACATTAAAATTCCTTTCTGAGGTTGAACTTGTATCGAACCAGCTTTTTACAATTTTTTCATGCTGATCCATTTTTTGTTTTTCTTGTGTTCTTACTTATTCTAATTTAAATAAAGTGTTTATTGGATTTCTTAGAGGAGGACATTCCTCTTCTTGAACTTTCTGCGAAAATTGCAGCGAAGGAAGCAAGACATGTGGGAGAAGAATGGCCTCTCTTCTGTAAACAAGGAAGAATGGAGAATTACCAATGGAGACTTTTGGAGTTACCCTATCAGCCCAAAGTGTTTTGTACAATGCATTGTGCCAATTCTTGTGGTTTTCTGACATTGTCCTCTTTATAATATTGATCATATTATTATTTGTTGACTCGGCTAAACCATTCCCTTGAGGGTAATAGCTGGCAGAGTACTTTAGTTCAATCCCTTTTTCTAGAGAGAAAACATTCATATCTAAGGAAGAAAAATAAGAAGCATTGTCTAAAACTAGACATTCAAGAATTTTGAATTGAGTGATAATATGGGAGTTCATAAATGACACTACCTAATTCGTATTGACTACCTTTAATGGTAAGGCTTCGAACCATCTCGTAAAATATTCATTTGTTGTGTTATGTAATTTTGATGTTGTGAGGAAAGGGGATTGATTGGTCCTATAATGTCTAGGCCCCACTGTTGAAAATGTGTGTCTACCGTAACAGGTTGCAAAGGAAAATTTGTTTTCTTCACAAGTCTAACAACCTTTTGATAGATTAAACATTTGTGGGACAAAGTGTGAGCATCCTTAAGCAAGGTAGGCCAGTAGTAACCAGCCCTTAACACTTTGTGGGAAGTGGTATCTCCACCAAAATGACCCCCGACATCACGTGAATGAAGTTCATCTAGCACCCTTTCAAATTCCTCTTTTTCTAAGCAATGCAGAAAAACACTGTCAAAATTGTTTCGAAATAATATATCATTAATTAACTGGAAAGATGCAGATTTAAGCCTTAGTGCTCTTCTGGTTTTTGGATCAAGATTATGCGGAGCAGTTTCGTGCAACAAATAAAATCTGATATTCTCATACCATGAATTGGTCACAGTTTGTGCACAACATATTTGTTTTTCATCATGTTGATTTGTAGTTGATGTATTTAGAACTTCTCAACTGAATCAACCACCAATTTGCAAAGGCCTTGACCTCTAACGATTTGTGTAGTTACTATTTTGAGGTCATATTCTTGAATTGATGTCATCCAATTTTCCCTTCTCTCTCCCATCTCTTTCTGCACTAACAAACTTCTCACAACAGGGTAAGGAACAACAATTTTTGTCCTAGATTTTAACAGGTAAGACCTAAAATGTTTAACAGATTTAAAAATAGCGCATGCCTGCTAATCTACTGCAGGGTAATTCAGTTCTTCTTTAAAGGAAGAGCTCATAAATGATATGGGTATCTCATTTCTTTCAACAATTTTCTGTGTGAGTACAATAGCATAATATCTGTCAGATGCAAAAGTATATAATGTAAAATCCTAGAAAAAATCAAGGCTCATCAAGGAAGGTGCCTTGATTATAGATTTTATGATAGAATCAAAAGCTTGACTCTCTTGTGATCCCCATTTATACAGGGCATCCTTTTTTATTAGATTTTGTAGAGGTCTAACCATCTCAGAAAAGCTCGGCACAAATCGTCTGAAAAATTTAGTTTTTCCCAAAAAGGATTGCATGGCCTTTTTGGAAGAAGGTGGGGGAAGGTTGCAATGGATTGGGTTATTTCGGGATCAATTATCATTCCATTTTTAGAGACTATAAACCCAATCAATTTCCCTTGTTCTACTGCAAAGACTGATTTTTTAGAATTGAGTGAAATGTTGAACTTGCGACATCGTTCTAATACAACCCTAAGATGAGACAGGTGGTCTTTCTTGTTCTTGGAAAAGACAGTGACATCATATAGATAGACCACCACAGAATGATTAATAAGGCCACAAAAATCAATGTCCATTGCTCTATAGAAAGTGGCACCGACATTTATCAATCCAAAAGACATTTTTCTGTAGGCGTAGGTGCCCCATGGGGTACGAAAAATGGTTTTCAACTGATCTGAAGGAGGCATAAGGACCTGGTTATATCTTGAAAAACCATCTAATAAATATAGTCTTTTGTAACCAACTACTTGTTACAGAATTTGTTCCAATGGAGGAATGAGGTAATTGTCCTTATCAGAGGCCCACTTTAAATTGTGAAAGTCGACACAAAGTCAAATTTCTCCACTCTTCTTCCTTACTAGGACTAGATTGGATACCCATTGAGTATGCCGAACTGGAAAAATGATCTTTCCAGTGAGTAATTTATTTAATTCATTTTTTACAGTAGGTTCTAATTTCGGATGCATTATCCTCAATTTCTGTTGAAAAGGTTGGGTTTGGGGTTTCATAGGAATTACATGTTGTATTATGTTTGGGTCGAAAGTCTTTAAATAGTCATACATCCAACCAAATACATATTTAAATTCTTTGATCAATTTTATAAAAGAAAGATTTTCTTGTTTAGAACACCCTTTTACCAGATTGATATTTTGAGGACTATCTTGCATTCCTAAATTTACAGTTTCATACAACAAAGAGGAACTGTTTGTTTTGCAATTGACTACCCCTCTAAACTTGTCATGTAGGTCATAAAATTTCTCTAATCTAACAACAGATTTGGGGATAGAGTTTACCGGATCAGATGATAATTCTGCAAATCGAGGATCAGATATTACCGTGAAATCTCAGAGGTTTTCGTCATGAGTGATTTCATCAATTACTGCATCCTGGAAGTTGTCTTCCATATGAAAAAAATCGGTGATCTGTTGATCGTCATCAAATACTTGCCAACTTGTGATATTGTCAGGAATCGATGGCCTAAATAAAAATTCGATTGAGAAAGCGTTAGAAGAAATACCTTCAGCAGGAAACAATTTAGAAGCAAGATTAGCTAGTAAATCAACGTCCGAATTATTTGACCTACGAATGAAATTTATATTGAATGCTAGAAATTTGTGCATTAAACCCCATACCTTGGTCTGGTAACTTTTAAAATGTTGTGATAAACAATGTATTTCATTTCTCACCTATTTGACTATGATTTCAGAGTCACCGAATACTACTAATTTTTGTACATCCATATACAGTGCCTTCCTTAGTCCCTACAGAAGTACTTTGTATTATGTTATGTTGTTAGTATATTCAAACTCCAATTGACAGGAAATAAATATTTTGTTACATGTGGCATCGATAAACACACAACCAACACCTACCCCTTCTCAGGATTTGGATCCATCAAAATATAAGGACCAGATTTGTTCGTCATTTTAAATGTTCAGTGTACTTGACAAAGTTGTTGTCTGAGTATAAGTTGTTACTTTCGATTGTTGTTATAGGTTGGTGATAGAGTAAATTTCAATCATGAAATTACCAAAAAAATTATTCATTCCCTGCGTCTCAATCGAATTTGCAGTAGTAATAAAAGGATCATTTGGGTCGTTTAGATCTGTCACAGTGTACTTGAGGTAACATTCTTTGATTATTCTGATCTTGTTGGGCTATCCATTTTCTGGTAGCCACAAATGTGACTAGTCCATAGAAAAATAACCATGTAACTATTCTAACCAATCTCTACTAAAAAACAGACCATATACTTCAGGAATGTCGACAACAATAATATCAATTACTTGGTCGACCTTGGGATTGGATGATAATCTTATTAACACATTTTAAAGTTCACCAATAACTTTGACATTAGTTCGATCTAACTGAATGATCTTTAAATCAAAAGGTTTTACCTCACCGTTAATTTTTTGACACACAGACAAAGGCATCACATTTGAAGAGGCACCAGAATCAACCATACAATTATGTACATTCCTATTGAACATTTCAAAATTCAATAAAAAAGGAGGCACATTTTTTCGTGCATAAACAATAGAATTCTCCTGATTTTTTATGGTTGTACCTGAAATAGTTTTATCTAAGTTTCCTACAATATTTCCAATGTGTCCCTTTTATCCCAATTTTCAGATGACTTTTTACCTGGGACATCTTTATCTTTTTTTGAGTTGGTTTCTGTTGATTTTTTCTTGTTAGGTTAATCTTTTTTTTTATTTTCAACAATGATTTGGAGCATCTTCTTTAGGATAAGTGGAAATTTCAGAAATTCAAAAATTGAAATGTTTGCCATTAATTTTTTAAGATCTTCAACTAAATCATACTCTAAAACTGTGGCAACAAATTTTTGTCTTGTTTTAGTCTGCTTTGGTTGTTTTGAAACCACATTTTTACTTGTTTCAGGTAAAGGTTTGTTTTGTGTTTTACTTCTAGTGTTATAGGGATGGACTGTTTCAAAGTTTGCTTGAAAGATGTTGTCCGACAAATGCCCAAAAATGGGAGGAGAGGATTCCTCTTCATCAGGTGTTTCTTCCTCACCTTCCTCATCATGATTTTTCAGGAGGAGCGGAAACAAAGTTATCAAGTGCTTCCAATATTGTTTGCAAAGAATATTGTAGACCTTCGAAGTGTATACCTTCTGTGGTTGGGTTTGGCCGATTTGGAGAAAAAGGTTTTATGAAAGGTGGTATGAAACTTCCTTTACTTATAGATGTCTCCTCGGTGGATCTTTTCAATTCAATGACCTGATTGGATAATTTCTGGAAAGATTTCTGCAAACTCTACAAGTCTGATGTTTCTTGTTGATTTTTAGCTTGAGGAGGCCTAGTGAGAATTTCTATTTTCTTTTTAGAAGATGAAGTTATTTCAGCCTCACTACTCAGATTATCTTTTAAGCACAGAATGTCCTTCTCAATTAGGACTACCTCCTCAAAGGATTCTAATAATGTGTTGTTTTTGCACCTTTTAACCCATATGGATATATTGTTATGTAGGGCCTTAGTATAGTATGCAACAGTCATATTTTCTGTTGACATTGAATCTACAAAGATTTTTTTTTTTAACGACGGGAATCTTTGGTTGAAATCCTTAACTTTTTCTTTTGGTTTCATTTTCAAACTAGAGAGTTCCATTACTAAAACTTCCAGATATTTATCGTCTCCGAAGTTTTCTAGAAAAAAAGTTTCAAACTTGTCCCAAGAGACAATGGTCTGAGGTTGTTGTGCAAAATAACAAGTTGAGGCATTTCCCTCAAAAGTGTAAGGGAATAACTTGCACACAACATGTCTAGGTTCGACACTCTGGAGTCTAACATCTAA
The DNA here is from genome assembly GCA_000966675.3 of Picea glauca. NCBI lineage: Eukaryota > Viridiplantae > Streptophyta > Pinopsida > Pinales > Pinaceae > Picea > Picea glauca. Next base: position 999,427 of record JZKD02S2005467.1, read on the forward strand.
CATGAATTTCTTGATGTGATCCTTAGCTGATTGCTTTGAATCTAGATCAAATTTGGGAAACCATTTCTCTGGATGTTTGGGCAATAGGTGTTGGGGTCTAGGTACTGCCATGACATCTTGATCGAGCCAAGGCCTGGTTGGATTATTTTGGTTTTCCATGGGAGTTGGTGGAGTTTAAGGTCGAGATGGTTTAGATGAGGAACTACCTTCATCTAAGGATCCACCTCCTAAAGAAGGTGGAGAAGAACCAGGTGGATATGGTGGGATACCAGATCCTCTAGCAACAAGGATAAGTGCTTCAACAGGATTGGTAGTATTACCACCTAAAGGGTTTCCAGGAAGACCAATGTCTTGAGGTTGGCCTTTAATATTTGTGAAATCAAGAGGTTGATTAATTTGTCTACCAGGTTATCTGATATAGGATAAAGTAGTCTGAGTTCTTATGATCATTTGGCAAATAATTTCTTGAACGTCGATCCCTTGAGGAACTGGTGTTATCAGTTCGACGTGAATGTCAGGGGTATTGTTTGAGGTATTAGTTGTTTCAAGTGTAACGTTGTTGTCTGAGTGACTACGTGTCACGATAGGAGAGCAATTGTTTGGGGGAGTCTTATGACCTCCATGTGCCATAAATTAATTCCAAGCCCTCCTTCTAGCGCCATTTGTTGATGGGCATTTATGACACACTGTCAATGTGAAGGATAGATCTATATCAGGGTTTTCAATAGTAGGGTTATATCGACAAGGATTGGGGGTTTCATCGAGATGCAGAGGTAATTCAATTACATTTTCGGGTAGGGTAAAATTATTTCTAAACAAGAAATTTTCCCAATTGTCCTTAGTTTTAGACAGATGTGAAACCACGAGGATTCAGATGAGGCCATGGTGGAACAAGATTGACTGTGGGTTTAGTTTCTTTCTCTGATATAACTTATCCATTTTATGCAGACTCCTATGCAGATAAAAAGGCACATTCAACTTGAAACCTAGAAAAACCATCAGCAAGGGGACATGATACAAGAATACCAAACAATATCTACCTTCACAGGTAATAAATTGTTTAAGCATTATGAGCAAGCCATGCCATCGGGGTTTGAAAAGAGAAATTGATGTACCTTTTGGAAAACAACGTGATTTCTTGGAGGCCATGAATAATTCCAGGGAACGCCTTCGATTTTAGTGTTCTTAAACCATCGATCTCCCTCTTGGGATAGTCATGTAGCTTTTGCAATGGAAACTTCGGTCACCTTTAACTACAAATCCCCAATCTTAGCCATGGTGCCATCAAAATTCTGAGTGAAAGATTGGGAAACAACGAGGTTTAAACCCTCAAATCGTGTAATGAAACCATCCTATCCATACACCACAAGGTCTTCCATGACATTGTCATGAGAGAGGAGAGTCTGCGAACCATTGGGCTCGATCCTCACCACGGGCACCATTGATATGGTCACATAGAAACAACAGGGGTAGAGAGAAGTGGGTTGTGTTCTCTAATACATGAAATGTAGGATGAGGTCTACATAATCGGGAGGAACCCGATACCTAAGGATTCAGGAAGCTACCATAACAACCATTTGGAGCATTGAGTGGGTAGTACCCAGAGGATGCGCAGAATGGGAAACCACTCTCATAAATGAATGCCAAACCCAAAGAACCAAAACTTACCACTTGCAACAATGAATGCAGGCCTAAGCTATGTAGGATGAAGGGGTGATGTTTGAAGGTAAGTGTGTCATTCTAGTACCAGGATGACGAGACCGTGATATGACTGCTAGGGGTAGTATTCATATTTCGAACTAACCGAAAGTTCTGCTAACTGCGCAATCAAGCATATGTCAATGTGAAAACCAAATAATCAAGGATAGAAATGAATAAGTCATATCCCCCAAGCTGAATGACTCAAGCGTTATGGTAAGGGATCAACCAATAAAATGATAAATTCACAAGTTTTAGGGTTTATAAGAACATTAGATGCCCAAAATGTTATCCAACTTGCAAAGGAAAAACCCATGAACTGTATAATGCCCTCAAACCAAAACTTGTCTAAATTATGCTTTCAGTCATGAAATTGAATAAGGAGAACGATAAATTAAAAAATAATGAACTCATACAATTAACTAATCCAATGAACTTTTCAAATCTAAAGATTTTAAAAAAGTTTGCAAGGAGAAGGAGGCAACTACAGAAAATTTTATTCTTTGAAGACGACCTTTTATAATGATAAAACTGACATGAATATTTGGCTGGCAACAGTGGGGTGGATTAAATATTCCATAAATTCCATAGATTATGAAGGGAGCAAAGGGTGAAAAATATAAAGTATATGAAAACAAAAAGAAAGGAAAGTGATATGGGTTAAGGTAAATGCCTTTGAAATTACCCCCCCAAAAAGGAAGAAAAACAAGAAAAATGATTGCAATTAATCAAGGAAGTGATCCTAAAAGGTATGAGTAGATCATTGGCCAATTATCATTTTCTCTAATACCAATTGATATGAGCTATAATGAAAACATAAACAAAGGGAGAGAAAAACTAGATTGTTCAAATAAAAACACATATCTTGTGTTATCTTTGTTTTCTTATTTATAATGGTTTATAAAGGAGGAGACTTGTCATAGTGGCCCAATGTCAAATAGTAACAAATATTAATAACGCGAGCCAACTAATTAACCACTAGCGTAGTGAATCAACAAATTAGAGTGATGGTTTACCATAAATACCTAACTACTAACTTAGAGATGCAAATTGGCCTAGGAAGTTGTATCAATGTTAAACTCCCCAAGGCCTATCAAAATGAAATCTTAGAGTTGATTAATTAGGGAATTTGTAACACCACGTGTAATAGGGAATATACCCATTTCTTGCTTGAGAAGAAGGTGTATAATCATAGGAGAAACTACTTGGAGTGGGGATACATTTCCCTCCTACCATCATGCAGTTGACTTAAAAAATGATCACCCAATGCTCATAAGACCATGCAAAGTAAAGAGGTAGCATAGTGACTTGACTTTAGGATTCTACCTTGGGGTATATGTTCAAGGGCTTGTAGAGAGATATACTTTGGTAGGAAAGAGTGACACATGATCTACCTCCATTGGGTGACATACTTGGGGCTTTTGAAATTATTATTCTTAGCTTCACTTATGTAAGATTCTTCCATTGGATTTCAATAGTAAGGGTGTATTTACATTTGGAATGTTCCTATTGATCTATCCACTAAAGGATTAATATGTTTAATAGCATGTGTTATTTTTATTCAATAACTTAAAATTAAGATAATTGAGGACTTATAGAATTTCATTAAGAATCGTGACATAATTTATTTGAATGATATTAGATATTCTTTTAAAATCTAAGGAATATCTCTTATGTTTAGCATGCTTATCCCCTATCATAAACAAGTTCCTAGTGGAACTTTACTAGGGTC
>JZKD02S2005467.1:1002918-1051386 GCA_000966675.3 Picea glauca
ATGATGTCTCAAGGCCCATAGGTAGAAGACACGGAGTTCTAAGAGCCGGATGATCAGTTGAGCCCACATTAAGCAGATAGATACCCTCCTCTCTTCCACACATCACCATTCATCGTTAGCAACATAACAACATCTGCCACATTGTCCTGGCCTACAAAGGACACTGTGTCTTGCTTCATTAGGTAGCAATTCTAGTCTTGTGGTAAGTGTCACTTTAATAATTGAAGCACTTGAGCATGTTGCAAAGGGTCCTTTCCTGATTATGAAAATGTTTTCTTGGAAATTATACCTTTTTCCTTCTTTTACCTTTCTGGTTGACATGATTTCCTAGTAAGTGGGCCACCCTTGGGAAAAGGGTTTCTATTGGGGATTCTCCTTGAATATTCATCATACCATTCCCTCTCATACTTACTACTTTCCACACTTCTTCCCATTTTTTTCCTCATATTTTGGGTTCTTGGGCTCATTGGCCCCGAGAAGGGATTGTACCTCATTTCATAGGAAGAAGGGGCTAAAGGCCTAGAGGTATTGTAGTTGGAAAAAGTCAAAATCCATAAATAATCCTTCCAGATGCTCACCCTAAGGTCCTTAGAGCAATGAAAAGCTTCTCCGTAAAAAATGAAGGAACTTTAAAAAAAAATGATTAATAAATGTCTCGCTTGATGGGGGGATACATTTGCGGTGTCTTTTATTTTCCAGTGCATATGCCACTCAATGTGTTCTTAAATTCAAGTGGCATTGTGGTGCTCTTTAATTTCCATTACACATAGCACTCAATGTTTGTACCATAAAAATGAAGGCAAAGAAAAGTCTTGAAAAAATGTTTCATTGCAAACAAAGGACACAACGCACCATCCACAAAGGCACCCATAAATGAGACAATGTGAGCCCTTGATATGTCAAGAACCCCATGCCCAAAATTTCTACCCCAATCCACCTCATACTCACTACATTACTTAGAGAGGGTCTTCTTTGGAAGCTTTCCTTGACTTGGGGATTGGACTACCCTATAGGGCACCATGACAACCCTCGCATACCTAAATTTGGAAAATTTTATAAGGTCTTTGAGCGTTTGTTTAGCTTGAAAACGGGGGATTTTATGTACATGTTTAGTTGGTTATTTTCTTAAATGTGGCCTAATTGGCATGATACATGTGACATGTGGACCCTTGGAGTGTGTACTTTTTTGTCTTTGCAGGACCTTACCTTGTGAAATCTATTCATGGAGGAACTAAATCACTTGGACCTCCATAGGGGCTTGAAGGCCCATCGGTTGGATGTAGTGCCCCACCCATTGGTTACCTTGGAAGATGAGCATTGCACTTGAGAAGTTCAATTTAGCACTTGAATGATTCTTTGAACCATGAAGAGAGGATTATGTCACCTTCTCATACCCAAATATCCCTCTTGGGAGACATGACATCACATTTTGGGAGGACATTTGACCATTTTTGTGCACTTGGTGGTGTTGTAGGCTTGAAGCCCCACTTATTTGCTTGATATGGGGATGATTTGGCACCTTCATAGCTTGAGGTCCTAGCCTTTGGAGGCTTGTATTCATACATGCCACCTTGGAGAGGATTTTTAGGGGATTATGCCCCATCATTTTGTAGCTTATCTGGGCAAAAGAACAAATTGATTTGCTAATTAAGCATTGTAACTTAGCTTTTAGGCCTAAATTTATGGATTTAATTGCAAAGTGGAAAAACTAGGGCTTGGGTTTCCTCATATAAATATCATGCAAGTCATTTTTAACAAATCATACCTCATCACTTGGAAAAATACTATTGGACTGAAATTTGGGCCCTCTTGCGCAATTTGCTATCTCTCTTTTCTTGTCATTATGGATGCTACACTTGTCTATTGATGGAATAAAGGCTAGTGACTTCTCATGGATGCTTCTTCTTGGAAAATTGTTGGAATTTCTTTGATATGTAAGGGCTTGGAATGTTATCTTTTGGATTATGTAAGGAATTTATGCAAATTTTGTGTTTTTCTTCTTAAATCCAAGGCTATACTATCAAACCCTCGGAAGAGTATAATGGGATACACCCTGCATCAAGGAATTTCTTTATATTTTCATTGAAAAGGCTCAATGATTGCTAGAAGGAGTAAGAGAGTTTACACCCTTGTCTCACAACCTTCCCAAGGATTATATTATCTAGGGAGTAAGAGGGTTTACACCCCTAGAAGATTGTCAAACCAAGCTAGTTTAACCTGGATTGCTAAGCTAGGCGATTTGGAGGTTTTGTGTTTTTTGGGGCTTTATAACGGTTTAATTCTCAAAGAAACTTTTTATTCTCCTTGTTGTCTAGGTTGTTGTCCAAGAAAAAGACTCAATTAAACCAATAGATAAGGCACTAATTGCATTGGAGATTGTATATTGTTGCATTGGTAAACGTGAAAATTGAGAGATTGAATTGCTCAAGTTTGGATCTGAAACTTACATGCTTTAGGCTCTCTTGTAATCCAAGGGCATCTTGATTGGCTAAGTGATTGTGTTGTTGTTATTAATTGTTGTTATTAATTTGAGCCATTTATTTGTTGATTTCTATGGTTAAATATTGTTTTTGTAGAAAAAGTATGTTACAACCATAGGGATGTCACAAATAGTTGTTAATAACACTCTTTAACAACTCTCCCCTGTTGTCAAAGTCTTGGTCTAAACATTGGAACATTGTGTACTAGTTGCAAGCCTTATTTTCCAATATCATGTACTTGATTTTGATAGTTTAATTTTCAATTGTTATAAATTTGTCATTGTTGATACATAATTGTTACTGCTGCAATTTTGGGACAACAAACATAAATTGTTGTTTCCCTCTTGTTCTAGGGTTCATTTTCTTCATATATTGCATTGGTTTTGCAGGTACCTTCCACATAAAACTTCTCCTTGACCGATACTCATCTTCCTTCAAGATCTTAGAACCTTTCATTGTGACCTATAGGGGTGCTTCATTATTCACTTTGACTTCTACCTTGAAATCTGCTTAGGGTCAACTGGGAAGCCTCCCTTTGTGTTGGACTTTCCCTTCAATAAAATGAGGGGGATATCTACTGAGGTGACATTGATAGGTGTCCCCAATTGTGTCACACATTTGTTTCTTGGGTTGGGATTTGCCCAAACTACAAACTGTGTGATAACAGGTCCAACATGTTTTGTCCTAGTGGTGGCTCTTTATGAGCTAGCTCTTTTCGAGGGAATACTTCAATAGGAGGGATCCCCCCTACTACCCATCTCCCTCCTCCAAATAGATGGAATCATGCAATGCTTTTCCTTTTATGGTTGGGCCTAACCTTCCATATTGTCATAGTAACTAATACTCTTATTAATCATAATGCTACATGGCCTAATACTCCCACTTAGTTACCCTCAAACATTCCTAAGTTTGAGGGGAGTCCAAAAAAGATCTTTTGAATAATATTAGGACCTTTCATATGTAGATTTTTTTTACCATTTCAAATTAAAAAAAATAAACTTTTGCTCTTGAAAAAAATGTTGGAAGATGATATAATGGAGGTATTATGGAGTAATTGTAATATCCCCAAGGATGATCCCTGTTATAATCATGTTTATGAATTGTAAATCATGTTTTGTAGGTTGGTGAGCCGACTATTCATAAGTTGGTAGGCTTATGTGTTTATTAGGTTAGAGAGCCCAAGTATTAAGGCCAAAAGCTTGTTTTTGTATATGTATTATGAAGAACATTAATAAAAATATAAACATTGCTACGTACAGATTGACCACAAAGAAAGAGTGATGGGGGACTAAGCTTCCACATAGTGGGTAAGGGAAAAGGGACTAAAAGGTTGGAAATAGAGGCTAAGTGTTGAGCCTAGGTGATAAGCTTCGGGGCTTAAGTCCTTGGGAATAATAATTTATTACTATTCCAAAAGCTATGTGACAAAACATGTTTTTATCCTAAGTTCCTAGATGGGGAAATGTGTGCAAAAGGGAACACGGGTTGATGGAGCACATGCAGCCTCATGGGAGACATGTGTTGACCCTGGCACATGAAATTTAACCCAAATATTAAGCCATGGAGGGGGTTCATCCTCCATTATACCGTGAGATGTTTGAACCGTGAGAGTCTGGGAGGTCCTCCATTCTACCGTGAGTTGTCTAAACTGTGAGAGTCTGGGAGGTCCTCCATTCTGCCGTGAGCTGTCTGAACCGTGAGAGTCTGGGAGGTCCTCCATTCTGTTGTCATATGTCTTAAACATGATTTATGTCTGACCTCTGTATGCCTCACGTAGATCTGAGACCCGAAGCCTGCAATGTTTCCTGAGAAACCAGTACACCCTCTGTCTGAACTGTTGAGTTTGTGTGTGACCTCTTTGTAGATTCCTTGTCACGCCCTCTAAAAACCAGTGGCAAACCTGTGGATTGAGAAATGTCACCTATGTATCATGTAAGCCAGCCAATCCTCTCTTGCAGAGGTGATCTGTACCTTAACTGTCTTTGAGTCATTTCCTTCTGGGTTCCTGAGTGGAATTGACCTGTTTCTATTGTTGTCATCCTAAACTTGTGGGAATTAAGTTAAAGACTGGTTGAAGAACTGGGTTTTCAGGCATGTGGTAGAAGAGGCAGGTTGTCAATCCCGTGAGCATCTCTCTCCAGGTGAGAGAGCTTGCTGCGAAGTGGTTTTCTCCCAGAGTGAGTCAAGCACCAACTATAGAGCTCTGAGAATTCCTGATCCGGCTTGTTGTCGAGGCCCAGAGAAGGAGGTGAATCACCGATGGACTGTGCTTGTGAAGGTGTATACTCCTGGGTGGAAAACACATGTGGGGAATGAGAGTTCATTAGTAGTGGGCGTAAGAAGGCTCCTGGGGAGAATCCTTCTGGTTGCTCTGTGCAGTTTTCCTGTAACCTCAACCTACCCTAGGATTCCCTTGCCTTGGTTGGAGCTTAGTCCCATCTCGGGGGTGACCCACTGTCAAGCATGATGAGCAGTGAGGTCTAAGGCTGGGAGGTTTTTGTAAGGTTTGCATGTGGTTGGTGGAGTTAATAAAATTTCAAAGATAAGTATATGCATGTGTTTAAATTCAATTTTTAAATGCATGTCTGTGATGCTTCCAATATTATCATGTATTCTATTGTGATGATGTTTACTGTTTATTGAATTATTTATATATATTAGTAGTAATTGTATGTTTACTCTGTTAAGCCATTTAATTTCATTTAAATGCATAATATATAAGTATGAGAAATTTTTCGCGCATTAGCTTCACTTGGAAAGGGGGTTTATGGCTAGGGGAATTACAGTATGGTATTAGAGCTCAAAAGGCTAAGCAAGGGTTGTGTTGGGTAGCATTGCCCGAGCTGTTGGTGGTCGAGGATGTTAAAATATGGTATCAGAGCCAAGTTTTCCACGCTGAGCCTGGATGGGCTGGATAAGTGGTCTTTGGACCCAAGGTTTTGAGAGGAAATTGTGTCTGGAGGAGTAATCTCAAACCTCATAATTCTTTTGAGTGTCAATGCATTACTTGACCATGTTATGAAGCTCAGGAGGAGTTGCGGTAGAATAAAACCACAACCATAGATCAGTTATAAAGGAGAATATCTGGACCATCGAACCAATGTCCAAACACTAAGGAAAGTGCACAAAAGAGATCCGATCTGGGCCATCAGATCTGAGTGTGTGGACCAACATTCGTTGGATCCAGGAAATGTGCACAAGATTTTAAAACCTTTGGAATTGCACATGAGTGTAGAAATCGTGATATGCAAAGCCCTGACGTCATTAGAATTGTCCATCAGGATAGACGCGTGGATAACGATCAACCTTTCGCTGACTCGTGACTTGAAAAGGTCAAAGGGAAAGTCCGTGAGAATTCGTGAAACACGAATTCGTGATTATATCACAACCATTAATCAAGGATATATCTAGACCGTTAATTGTATAGGAAGGATTGTGGCATTTCAGGAACTGGAAGAACGAAGGTGGGAGGTCTTTCAACCTTGTGACACGTGAAATACTGATACGCGAAATCCTGATGAGATCTAAACCGTCAGATCGTAGGGAAGTCGGGACCGTAAGATTAAGAGCTTTGAAATGTTGGCATTTCAGGAGATCAGTTGTCGGGAGAAGTGAGATGTGTGGAAGCACAAACTCTCGAAGCCTAAAATCATGAAATCCCGATGAACTAAAGTATTGGGTTGGACTGACGTCACTAGGATTGAAGAGGACACAGGGATGTGTGCCACGTGCTAGTGTGTAATATCCCCTGGTAGTGCCCCAGTTTTATTATAGATTGTAAACATTTTTATAGGCTAGTGAGCCAAGTGTATATAAGTTGGTGGTCTTATGTGTTTATTAGGCCGGAGAGCATAAGTTTTAAGGGCCAATGGTGTGATTTTTTATATGTAATTATGAAGATCATTAATAAAATATAAACATCATTGTGTGTAGATCGACCATGAATAAAGAGTGATGAGGGACTAAGCTTCCACAAGTTTGGGTAAGGGAGGAGGCTAAGTGCGTGGGATTAGGGGCTAAGCTAGGGGGATTACTTCTACAGGGGATAGTAATTTATTATTTTTCCTAAAATGCTAAGGTGGTCAACTGGCCAAGTGTTGTCCCAAGTTCTTGGGAAAGGAACGTATGCAAAATGGAGTGCATGCAGCTCCAGGAAGACAAGTGTCAACCTGGGCACATGCAGTTATAGCTGGGAAAGCCAACGTTGTGGGGTTCACTTCTCATTTTGTCATCCTCTGCCTAATTTTTTTGTAATCAAGGGTGTCTGAAACGTTTGCCTCAGCATCACGTACGCTAAAAACCTGGTCACGTACGCTAAAACCTGTGGGAAAACCGAGTTATCCCATGTGTATCCTGTGAAGTTTGGGTATTCCGTATTTGTCTGAGTCGTGTGGTGTCATAACTGTGAGTTGTTGTGGACATGCATCTCCCAGACTGAGTGCGGCTTGTTTCCTTCTATCATTCCTATGTGAATGAGTGTTGAACTATTACTATTGTCCTCACCTAGCTGGAGTTGAGACGAGGAGTGTGTTGAAGAAGTGGGTTATTAAGCCCGTGGTTGAAGAGGAAGGCTGTCAGGACCATGAGCAGCTCTCTCCAGGTGAGAGAGTTTGCTAGGAAGTGGTTTTCTCCAAGAGAGAGTCCAGCACTAGCTACAAAACTCTCAGAATTCTTGATCCAGTCTATTGCCAAGACCCAGAGAGGGAGGTGAAGAACCGATGGACTATTTTTGTGAAGGTGTGTAATATCCCCAGGTAGAACCCCAAATCTAAATGTAATAATGTATTTAAGTTGGTGAGTTGTTTTATATCTTTTTGGCATGCATCTTCCATGGTGTAGTGTGCGCATGTACTGCGCAGTAAAATGATGCACATTCCAGGATACCGCATGTAACAAACTTAAGTGTGCATGATTTTGAGGCCAGGGATAATTTTGTGTATATGTTGTGTTTTATAGGTTAGTGAGCAAGTTATTATAAGCTAGGATGCTTATGTTTTGATTAGGCTGGAGAGCCTAGATGTTAAAGGCTAGTGCACCTGTTTTTGTAAATGTCTTAGCATTAATATAAAATACATCGCTGCTTGCAGACCGACCACGATAAAAGAGATGGGGGACTAAACTTAATCTGGTTAGGGAAAGGGAGGGGTCTAAAAGTTAAGGAAAAAGGGCTAAGCTAGGGATCTTAAGCCAAAAAGAAATATTATATTAATATTTCTTTAAAGTATAAAGTATGGATATTTACTTTATCCTAAGTTCTAAATTTGGGGGCAAGTGGGCCAAAGTAACTCCTAACATGACAAGTGTCAAGTTGGGGACATGCATACATATGGTTGGGACTTAGCTCATTTTGGGGGGATCCTTTTCCATCATGGAGACCATTCATTCCTTCCATCAGTCAACCATGACTCCATGACCATTTTCACTCATACAGTCAGTTGTCTTACATACATTCATGTCACTATACCTGAGATGGTATCCATGGCCATATCTGTTCTGCAGCTGGTTAGCTTGGGAGCTGGACTGAAGAAGCAAGTTGTCAGGCCCATAGGATAACGAAGAGGTGAGTTGTCAAGCCCATGAGAAATTTCTCTCTAGGTGAGAGAATTGTTGGGGAATTGATTTCCTGAAGGTGCTAAACTACAACTACAGGGCTCTGAGACTCCCTGTCCAGCCTATTGTCGAAGCCCTAAAAGGGAAGTGGGGTAGCCGAAGGACTATTAAGAAGAGAAGGGGCACACTTCCTGGGGTGGGACAGGCATGTGGGGAATGAGATATTGTAGGTTGTTAGTTGAGTGAGCACCTGTGACAGAGTCTTTCCTGTTTTCCATGAGCCATTAGCCTGGTTAGGAACCCTTTACCCGGGTGGAGTTTAGTCCTAGCTTGGGGGTGACTCACTGTTGAGAGTGATGAACAATGTGGTCTAAGGTTGGGAGGTTGGTGGAAGGTCTACACACAGTTGGTGATATTCTTACCAAGATAAGTGTCAACTGTGTGATAAATTTACATGTTGCATTATTATTTCCGTGTTTATATTTATGGGTATTTCATGTCTGTGTTGCATGTATACGTTTACTGTTATTTCAATGTGAATCTGTGCATTGACATATGTAATTGACTTTTTATGTTATATATATATATATATATATATATATATATATATATATATATATATATATATATATATATATATATCCGTAAGATTTCTTGAGTCATATATTTTTATTGCATGCAATTAGAAAATTGTATGTGGAATAACTCAGTTGGATACTAGGTATGTTACAGTATGTTCCATAGAGAGAACATAAGAGTTCTCTGGTGTAGAGTGGCCCAACATGGATGGCCAAGAACGTTACAATATGGTTTCAGAGCTAAGTAAAGCATCTGAGTAGTGGCATTGCCCATCGTGTTGGTGGTTTGGGATGTTACAAGGTGTATACTCCCGGGTGGAACAGGCATGTGGGGAATGAGAGTCCTTGAGTAGTGGGCGTAAAAAGGATCCTGGAGGGAATCCTTCTGGTTTCTTTGTGCAGTTTTTCTGTAACCTCAGCCTAGTGTAGGATTCCCTTGCCTTGGGTGGAGCTTAGTCTCATCTTGGGGGTGACCATTGCTGAGCATGATGAGCAGTGTGGTGTATGGCTTGGAGGTTCATGGAAGGTCTGCACGTAGTTGGTGGTCTTCTAATAAAATATAAGTACCACTTCTATGTTCATTTACATGTTGTGTAATGGTACATATGTTGTAATTGATTAGTATCACCTATATATGTTGTATATGCTGCATGTGTAGGCTAATTGTTATTTCCACACTATTATGTTATATATATGTAGAATAGTCATTCTATGTTTATATAGATGTGTATGTTTTTCTGCAAGTATCTCTGTGTGGAATAGCCCAGTAGTTTAAGGATGGAGTTGTCACAGATCAAAATAGAGCAATAGAGTTACAAGTGTTGGTGGCATTGGCTGACCTGTTAGTGGTCGGGGATGTTACAAATTCGTATCAAAGCATGGTTATTTTTAGTCCCTAAAGTTGCACTTGACTGTGAGAGGGAAAGCTAGGGAATCATTGGTTTATTGCAAAGTGTTTTGAAGGTTTTTATGGTTTGGTTTTTTTTTAATAAGGTGGTTGAAAACTGGCTCAAGGTTATATCATAACATGAAAATCAAAATCAGAACATAGTATATCCCATTGACTGAATAAAAGGTAGTCACATAGAAATATTAGACCAATAAGAAAAAGAGAGGATGAAGCTTTCAATTTGTCAACTTCACAGAAATTCTTGTCTCAAAATATCATAAAGAAACAAGACCATCAGCTTGAAATCAAAACTTGAAAATAACTTCCACAGTAAATTCTTCATTGTATTAATTAACAATCAAGAGACAAATGCATTTCAATATGAATAATGAATTCAAACATGAAGAAAGAAAACAAAGTATAAAAGAGTGTCTAACCATCCATATGCCTTTGCTATAAAGTGTCAGATAGAATAGTAATTCCTTACAAAGAATTTCAACATAAGTCTTCTAGATATCCAATTTTTCAACCTTTAACTTCTCCCTCTACTGAGTTTATATAGAAACAATACATAATAATCAAGATCCAAAAGATATGGATCTAAAAACATCCTCATCTATATTTAGTTTCTTGCTTCAAATAATCAAGGAGAATATCCAATCTGATCTCCAATTCGAATTGATGAGGTGGCTTGCCAACTGTTGTCCATGAGATTTTTTAAGAAAATTAATCTGGCAAATTCCTGAAAAAATAGGGTCCAACAATATCTTTGTATCTCTCAAACGGTGATAGTTGTGTAAAACCCAAGAGACATTTTTGTGAAAGGAATATTTCCCAACAAAATCCTCCTTTGGTTTAAAAAAATTCATCACCAACTGTTCTGTAACCTCTCCCAAAATTACTGACTAAAACAGGAAATTATTTATTATGAAATCGCAGAAAAATAGGCCTCAAAAATCAATTTGAATCTCTTAAAATGTGATTGTTGTGTAAAAACCTAGAGAGGTTTTGTGAAGGGTAATATTTAAAACAAAAACCTCTTTTGTTTTCAACAAATTCCTCTCCAGATGTTCTGCAACCTCTCTTGAAGAAAAAGACTAAAACAGGTAAAAAAACAGAGTATTTCCTGTAGCTTTATCAAAAAATTAGGCCTCAAAGATATATCTGAATCTCTTAAAATGTGATAGATGTGTAAAAACCAAGAGATGTTTTTGTGAAGGGAAATGTTTCCAACAAAAACCTCTTTTTTTTTAACAAATTCATTTCCATAGTTTCATAAACGTCTTTTTAATATAAGGACTAAAACAGGAAAAACAAAGTATTTCCTGTATTTGATTTCTGTTTTTTCTTCTTTCTGTTGTGTTCATCTTTTCTTGCTGCTTAGCACTCCATTGCTCTACATGAGAATTATATTTCTTAAATTGTTCCACTTTCTTATGGATCTCTCTGATCTTTTCTTTATCAGTTATGACTTTAACCCTGAACTCGGGGAACTCTTCAACAAGTACAAGTTCATTCAAATCTATGGAAACCTGAGGTTCTTTCATCTTAATTTGGTACTTAGAAACCAATCCTGAGTTGTGCTCTTCGTAAAAACTGGTTGAGTCCATGGCTTCAGGCATGTCTAATATATGGTCTGAATCTACAATATTACTTTCTTTAGTTTCAGGAACCCTACTTATATCTTTGGCAGAAGCTTTAGCTCTTGACAATTTGGTAGTATCTCTTGTTACAGGTCCTGTAGAGAATGGAACAATTTTCTTGCCTTCTTTTGCTGGTTCTTTATGTACTGGGGACTTTCCTATATTTTGTTTGATATCTGCTTTAGCATTTTCAAAATGGTCTTCTATCACTATGACATCTTCTCTTTTGATTAAGGAATCGAGCATGGATTTGGGCCTTAGCCTGTACTTGTTGGTGACTCTTGTAGAGTTCCTCCTAGGGTCTTGAGGCACAAGCACACATTTCTTCTTTCTCCTTTTAACTGTTGCATTCTTCTTACTCGTTGTTGGTGCTTTATGCTTGGCTGAGAGTGTAACATTATAATCTTCATCAGAGTCTTCTTTTGTTTTTAAATCTGCCTTAGGAAGCATTTTGCTTTTTGTTTCCCATTTGGGTCTCTAACCTTTGTTGGTCCTCATTACCCTAATGGAAGACAATTTTTCTTTAACAGGGGTTTCATCAACTGGAATGCTTGGCTCCTGTGTAACATCCCTTTTCCTTTCACCTTTCTTCTGTTTGCTGGACTGTGGGTCAGAATTTAGGGATTGCATGAGCTAGCTCCAGAGTTTTTGTATTTCTCTCAGAGAAGACACTACTAGAGTCTTAATTAAGACCTGATGAAACAAGATACTTTTTGCATTGTAGGAATGTGACTGCACTCTTTTTGACATTTTTGCCAGGATTTTGAGGAGAAAATAAGGTGAATTTAAAGGATAATCACCATTTATATGCATTAATAGCCTAATGTGATAGCTATAAATCAATGAGAATATGCCTTCGCAGGTGATATACTTGTGGATAATGATCAAAACAGTGTGCCATTCCTGTCTGATCCAACTACGAGGGATTCCTTTTATCCAATCCGGGTTTTGTTTGTCTGGCAACAAAATTGATTGACGAATTATGTAACTACATGCTCTTTCTTCCACCATCGTTATCCTTCGACCACCAACCTATAAGCCTTGGGAATTGTTTGTTCTGTCACCAGCATTAGCAATTTCCTGATCTCCACTTCATAACCATCGAAGTTCTGTGCAAATGCCAAAGAGACATGTTTGTCGTGACCTTGGAAGGTAGTGAGGAATTCAAACCAACCAGCATCTCTAAATCTTTGCGCCATTTGCGGATATGCCTCAAGAATCTTGACACCCTCAGGTTCCAATCTGACCACTTGCCCACTTCTCTTAGGCACCATGAAACACGATGCTACAACAGGCACTAATCGAATTATGAATTTACAAACTTCAATTGTTAACATATAATAGTTCTTCTGAGAAAAATACCCACGCTTATAATTTAGTACAATCAGAATGACAAGTGTCAAGTTTAGATAATGATCTTTGGGAATTGAACGATTTGAAATGAGTCCTTCACAGGTACAGAGAAATTCGATCATGTAATGGTTTGAATCATAAAATGATTCGAGAGCCATCGTGAGACACATGCGAACTCTTAGTCCATGATATGTGTAATCATAATGAAATCTAGGTGGCAGGTGCATATTAAGGCATGATTATATTTGCACTACAAGAATAATGTTATTCCAGTAGCGCTATTAATGACTTAGCATAATTTGAATTTTTGAAGTTCAAACATGCATATGAAGTGACACGTCATTCAAAACCATGTCTTAAAACTTCAAACTTAAATAAATTATCCAAAGAACTAAAATGCAAACCATAACAAGCTGAAAACAATGATTAAAATCAAATGGAAGCAGACAATGAAGTGTAGGTAGGAAGGGTTTAGGATTAGGGTTTCTCACTAGATCAAAAGAAAAATAAGAGACTAACACTGGCTCCTTATGGGGATGATGCCCTCCCCATGAGGCATCAAGAACAAGAAGACCACTATGCCTTTTCCTTTATGCATCCATGCAATGCAACCTGCAAAATTTTGTCTCTGTAAACATTCACATACTTATGTGTTGTGCCTAGTCCATTGGGTTATGGAGTCAGTCAATATCATTTCAACGCTGGCCCCAAACTCCTGCAACTTATCAAACTTTAACAAAATGTTGAAAACAAACTCACTGCAAATTTGGTTACACTATGCAAACTGCAAAAAAAAAATCTCAAGAAGAGAGCTTATTGCCTGCCCTACTTCTAACCAGTAAAAATTGTCTTAATCATGTTAAATCATGCTTCCAATGAAGCCATGATAGCATCCAGCTGACTGAAAAAACTTCTTGTATGCAAATAAATTTCAGAGAAGACCTCATGACTTGTAGAAATGTTTTAACTTGCAACACATATTTACAATAATCATCTTCTTTGATATGAAATTTTGCAAGGCTGAAATCTTATGAGAAACATAACTCCATATAAATGGCTACCGGATCATAGAAAGAAGTAGATTGATAACTAAAAATGGCTACCTCTTCTTGTTTCTTGATACTGCCATATACTGGTTCCAACTGTTCATGACTAATGTGCAGGTTGTTTTCATAAATTTGTTGCTCAGATTCTGTCACCATAAATATAATAGGCTGTTGATAACCCTCATCAATACTATTATGTTTATCAAATTTATCAATAACAATATGTTGAGGAAATACTTATTCCTTATACTCATTATAGACAAGAACTTTTTCATTCAAATCAAAAACATCATGTGTATCAGAGATAAGATCAAATGCGTCTACAACTATGCAATCTTTGTCCCTGTCATCAATTGAATCTTGATGATTTTTCTCAACAACATAATTTTCATCCTTACCATCAGTAGAAAAATTTCCTTTCTGTTGAATATGCTTCTCAAATACATCACAACAATTTTCAAAAAGACTTTCAACTGAAAATTTTTCTTTACAAAATATATTGAAATCATTATGAAAACTTGCCAACGAGTTACTACTTGAAGCTGGAAGAGACTTGTAGCAATCAAGGGCTTATCCCTTCAATGAGTATCTGAAAAGTTTGATCTGGACATCCTCATGCACAATCTGGCATTCGTGAACAAACTCATGAAAATTCAGTAGATGCTCAGCCATAACCTCCCAATATTTGTATTTAAATGTAGGAAGAGTACCTTCCCATTCACCTCTGCTAAGCATTGGGTTTGGAAAACCAACTACATTTGATAAATCACAAAAGGAAAACCTTTGAGCCAAAATGATTACCATACATGGATCCCAAGTGGAGTCTCCTATTGATCTTTAGACAGTGGAGTCGTCAGGTGAATGATACGGTTAGAAAAAATATCCAACTCATGTTCACCATCAAGAGCTAGAATTGATCGTTGTCGTTCTCTCAGGGATAAATACTTCGTGTCTCCATCCCTGGAAACGGAACCAAAATATGTTAGTCCCTAAAGTTGCACTTAACTATGAGAGGACAAGCTAGGGCATCATTGGTTTATTGCAAAGTGTTTTGAAGGTTTTTATGATTTTTGTTTTTTTTAATAAGGTGGTTGAAAACTGGCTCAAGGTTATAACATAACATGAAAATCAAAATCAGAACATAGTATATCCCATTGACTGAATAAAAGGTAGTTGCATAGATAGATTAGACCAATAATAAAAAGAGAGGATGAAGCTTTCCATTTTTCAACTTCACAGAAATTCTTGTCTCAAAATATCATAAAGAAACAAGACCATCAGCTTGAAATCAAAACTTGATAATGACTTCCACAGTAAATTCTTGATTGTATTAATTAACATTCAAGAGACAAATGAATTGCAATCTAAATAATGAATTCAAGCATGAAGAAAGAAAATAGAGTATAAAAGAGTGTCTAACCATCCATATGCCTTTGCTATTAAGTGTCAAATAGAATAGTAATGCCTTACATATAATTTCAACATAAGTCTTCTGGATCTCCAATTTTTCGACCTTTAACTTCTCCCTCTATTGAGTTTATATAGAAACAATACATAATAATCAAGATCCAAAAGCTATGGATATGAAAACCTCCTCATCTATATTTAGTTTCTTGTTTTAAAGAATCAAGGAAAATATCCAATCTGATCTCCAATTCGAATTGATGAGGTGGCTTGTCAACTATTGTCCATGAGATTTTTTGGGAAAATAAATCTGGTACATTCCTGAAAAATAGGGTCCAACAATCTCTTCGTATCTCTCAAATGGAGATAACTGTGTAAAACCCGAGATATTTTTTTGTGAAGGGACTCTTTCCCAACAAAAACATCTTTTGGTTTCCAAAAATTCATCACCAGCTATTCTACAACCTCTCCCAAAATTACTGACTAAAACAAGAAATTATTTATTATGAAATCGTAGAAAAATAGGCCTCAAAGATCAATTCGAATCTATTAAAATGTGATTTTTGTGTAAAAAAATAGAGAGATTTTTGTGAAGGGAAATGTTTCCAACAAAAACCTCTTTTGGTTTCAACAAATTCATCTTCATCTATTCTGCAACCTCTCTTGAAGAAAAAGACTAAAACAGGTAAAAAAACAGAGTATTTCCTGTAGCTTTATCAGAAAATTAGGCCTCAAAGATATATATGAATCTCTTAAAATGTGATAGCTGTGTAAAAACCAAGAGAAATTTTTGTGAAGGGGCATGTTTCCAACAAAAACCTCTTTTTGTTTTAACAAATTCATTTCCATAGTTTCAGAAAATTCTTTTTAATATAAGGACTAAAACAGGAAAAACAGAGTATTTCCTGTATTTGATTTCTGTTTTTTCTTCTTTCTATTGTGTTCATATTTTCTTGCTTCTTAGCACTCCATTTCTCTACATGAGCCTTCTCTTTCTTAAACTATTCCACTATCTTCTGGAGCTCTCTGATCTTTTCTTTATCAGTTCTGACTTTAACCCTGAACTCGAGGAACTCTTCAACAAGTGCATGCTTATTCAAATCTATGGAAACCTGAGGTTATTTTATTTTAATTTGGTACTTAGAAACCAATCCTGAGTTGTGCTCTTCATATGAACTAGCTGAGTCCATGGCTTCAATCATGTCTGATATATGGTCTGAATCTACAAGATTACTTTCTTTAGTTTCAGGAACCCTACTTATACCTTTGGCAGATGCTTTAGCTCTTGACAATTTGGTAGCATCTCTTGTTACATGTCCTGTAGAGAATGGAACAATTTTCTTACCTTCTTTTGCTGGTTCTTTATGTACTAGGGAATTTCCTATCTTTCGTTTGATATCTGCTTTAGCATCTTTAGAATGGTCTTCTATCACTATGACATCTTCTCTTTTGATTGAGGAATCGAACATGGATTTGGGCCTTAGCCTGTACTTGTTGGTGACTCTTGTAGAGTTCCTCCTAGGGTCTTGAGCCATAGGCACACATTTCTTCTTTTTCCTTTTAACTGCAACATTCTTCTTACTAGTTGCTGGTGCTTTATCCTTGGCTGAGAGTTTAACATTATAATCTTCATCAGAGTCTTCTTCTGTTTTTAAATCTGCCTCAAGAAGCATTTCATTTTCTATTTCCCATTTGGGTCTCTTACCTCTGTTGGTCCTCGTTACCATGATGGCAAACAATTCTTCTTTATCAGTGGTTTCATCAACTGGAATGCTTGGCTCCTGTGTAACATCCCTTTTCCTTTTTCCTTTCTTCTGTTTGCTGGACTTTGGGTTAGGATTTAGTGATTGCATGAGCGATCTCCAGGGTTTCTGTATTTCTCTCAGAGAAGACACTACTAGAGTCTTAATTAAGACCTGATGAAACAGGATACTCTTTGCATTGGAGGAGTGTGACTGCACTCTTTTTGACATTTTTTCCAGGATTTTGAGGAGAAAAAAAGGCAAATTTAAAGGATAATCACCATTTAGATTCATTAATAACCTAATGTGATAGATATAAATCAATGAGAATTTGCCTTCACAGGTGATATACCTGTTGATAATGATCAGAGCAGTGTGCCATTCTTGTCTGATCTAACTGTGAGGGATTCCTTTTATCCAATCCAGGTTTTTTTTGTCTGGCAGCAAAAACTAATTGACGAATTCTATCACTACATGCTCTTTCTTCCACCATCGTTCTCCTCCGACCACCAACCTGCAAGCCTTGGAAAGTGTTTGTTATTTCACTAGCATTAGTAATTTACCGATCTCCACTTCATAACCATAAAAGTTCTGTGTAAATGCCAAACAAACCTGTCCATTGTGACCTTGGAAGGTAGTGACGAATTCAAACCAACCAGCATCTCTAAATCTCTGCGCCATCTGCAGATATGCCTCAAGAAGCTCGACACCCTCAGGTTCCAATCTGACCACTTGCCCGCTTCTCTTAGGCGCCATGAAACATGATGCTACAATAGGCACTAGTTGGATTCTGAATTTACAAACTTCAAATGTTAACATATAACAGTTCTTCTGAGAAAAATACCTGTGCTTATAATTCAGCGTAATCAGAATGACAAGTGGCAGCTTTAGATAATGATCTTTGGGAATTGGACGATTTGAAATGAGTCCTTCGTAGGTACAGAGCAATTCGATCATGTAACGGTTTGAATAATAAAATGATTCGAGAGCCATCATGGGACACGTGCGAACTATTAGTCCACGATATGTGTAATCATAATGAAATCTAGGTGGTGGGTGCATATTAAGGCATGATTATATTTGCGCTATGGGAATAATGTTATTCCAGTAGCGCTATTAATGAATTAGCATAATTTGAATTTGTAAAGTTCAAACATGCATATGAAGTTACACATCATTCAAAACTATGTCTTAAAAATCCAAACTTAATGAAATTATCCAAAGAACTAAAATGCAAACCATAACAAGCTGAAAACAATGATTAAAATCAAATGGAAGTAGATAATGAAGTGCAGGTAGGAAGGGTTTAGGATTAGGGTTTTTCACTAAATCAAAAGAAAAATTAGAGACTAATAGTTACAACACTGAACCTGGATGGGCTGGGTAAGTGGTCTTTGGACCAGAGGTTTCGAGAGGAAATTATGTCTGGAGGACTAATTTCGGACCTTAGAATGTTTCTGAGTGTCAACGAGCTACTTTCCCCTGTTACAAAGCTTAGGTGGAGTAGCGGTGAAATAAAACCGCATCCGGTGTGTTATTTGACCACAGAGAGAGAGGGCGCTCAACACTTGGGGTGTTGGAGCCGTAGGATCTATTCAAAAAGAGGAAAAAAAAAACTTTACGACCGTTAGATCCAAAGAAGGTGTCGGGATGATATCTGGGAATCGAGAGAAGTAGGGTGCGTTGAGGCACAAACTTCTGAAACCCAGAGAAGCTCTACACCGTAGATCTGGGAAAAATATCTCAACTGTTGGATCCAGCAGAAACATAGATGATAATTTCGGGAGATCGACTATCGGGAGAAGTGAGATGTGTGGACGCACAAACTCTCCAAGTCCGAAATCATGAAATCCCAATGAGCTAAAGTATTGGGTCGGGCTGATATCACTGGGAGTGATCTGGACACAAGGGATGTGTGCCACATGTCAGTGGGTTTAGAACCCATGGAATATTAAAATGACATTTGGAACATGATGAGTGTCACCCATATGAATGGGCCACATAGCAGGCGCTAGTATTCCACCATGTGGCATCCTGTGTGAGCAAGGTTTGTGGGGCCCAAGGTTACGTAATGTAGTTAAAGGTCGGAGGACCCACAGTGTCGTTGATCATGATGCATCAATATCAATGGCCAAGAGACATTGCGGGGACCCAAGTTGCACAAGAGATAATTCTCTAAGGCATTCTCACAATTCAAACCATGGTTTCATAGTGGGGTTATGTGTCAACGTCAGGAGAATTACGTGATGAAAGGAGGGTTACTCCAAAACCACCTTTGCATGCCCCCGCTATTGGGAAAACGTTAAGTGATGTAATGTATTAGCGTCACCTAAGGTGACATGGGAGTGTTCGGAGATTAATGGTTCAGGGTGTGCAGATATGAAATATTTCAAAGTCCCGAAGTCCTAGAAATCATACACCTAAGGTTCCACAACGAGTTTCAGACGTTGGATGTTGGGTAGACGTGGACCGTTGATCCACCCTACTGCGTGAGTTCGGTAACTCATAACTCCAAGAGATGGTTGTGTTGTGCTTTGAAAACTTCCAAAGATGAAGTTGTGGGTAAACACCTATTGATATAGCACTTTATCACAACCCATGGTTGTGTGGGTTGGGGGGCTAAGAGAACAGGGGCTAGTGCCATAAAACTGTGTTAAAGAAGGAGAAGGGATAGGAAAGAAGTAGGTGGATTTCGTCTAGTTCAAACCTGCATTAAAAGAATATTGAAGACATGGAACTTTGTGATAGTGTCCAACAAAGATATAAGAGCCATTACCTTAGAGAAAAGAGACTGTTTCACAAGAAGTGCATCAAAGAAGAAGCACAAGTTTTAAAGGATCATAGCTTTCTTCTCAAGGCTCAGAATTGAGAAAGGAAGCTATGATTGGGAAGGTCTTTGAAAGAGGAATCCAAATGTAATGGTTACATTAAAACATAAAAAGTGCTAGAGATGTCTTCAGATAGAAGAAAGAAAGTGAGAGAGAGACATCTTGGTCTTTAGACAAATTTTTCATTGTAATGTGTCTATGAAAGACAATTGTAATCATGTTTTATTTATTTATTTATTTTGAAATGAATAGAACAAAGATAATTGATCTAATTGTACAGTCTTGATATTGTTTCATAGTTTACTGTTATTATGTGTTTTTTGAACGTATGATGTCTTGGTGAGTGAATGAGTTTGTGAAGAAATTGAATAAGTTTCAAGTGTTCTCTTATGTAAGATATGCAAGGAGTGCGAGTGAGAGAGTCTTTTTTGACTCGAAGCTCATAAGAGATAGTGTAGAAACTTTGTATGCAGAGTGTGCATATCAAGCGCAAGGAGTGCGTATAGAGGGAACATGTTTTAAGTTCAAAGTGCTCAAGAAGACAAGCGTAGAGTGTGCCAAGAGGGCTATAGAAAGTCTTTTGGAAGATGTAGAAGGGTCGAGTCCCTTTGAGACTAAGTTAAAAGATCAGGGAGAAGCAGTGCAAGTTTGCACGTAGAGTGCGAGTGTGCTCTAGGGTGAAGTTAAATCTTCATTAATAGAAGCTCGGGAGGGAAAACAACGTTGAAGCCTTCGAAATATTCGAAATACTTCAAGTTAGTGAGGAAGTAAATTCCAGAAGAATTGACGCCAAGATATTTGGAAAGAATTCATTGAGAAATTGAACAGATGATAGGAATCCTTGGAGGGAGAAGCACCGATAGTCGTGCATCATTAGATACAAAAAAACTCCGAGGAGGATAACGCTGAGAGTCATTCAACACTCGAAATCTCAGGAGAGGTAGTGAACTGTCGATCTCAAGGAAGATCGAACCATTGATTACTTTCATCTGGAAATCAGAAATCGGGAGTTGGGAGAATGGAGGAAGTTGCTCTCGAAATTCCTGAAACATGAACATCCGATTTGCGAGGAGAGATATAGACCATTGAATCACGGTGAGTGTGAGTTGTTGATCTGACACACTTGAATTTTTTGAAGTCAAAAGTTGGAAAGGGGAAGAGAACTATTTTCTGATTTCGAGAACCATGAAGTCCCAATTCACGAGAAAAGATCCACACCATTGGATTACGAGGAGCTGTGAGTCGTTGGATCTGACTCACATAGATTTTGAAAAATTAGAGATCGAAAGAAAAGAGGGTAACTTTTTTTTGAAACCCCGAAATGCCAATTGTCGATTCGCAAGGAATTGATCTGGACCATTGGACCTGAAAAGTTGTGGACCATTGATCTGAGCCGAACGAGGTTCGGGAGTTCGGACCTTGGGAGAAAGGAGGAGAGATAATCCTCGAAGTTCGCTGAGGGTAAAGTCCCGTAGCGCTCAGAATATGGGCCCCAGGTCATATCTAAAGGTCACATCGGTGGAAGTTAAGAGAAGAGCTAGCACACGCTAGACTCTTATTTCAGATTTTAGGGATAGAGAGAGTCGAGGGTGACTCATATCGAAACACCCAGTATGTGAAATTATGAAACGCCTTTTGGATAGGTGTGTGGTCATAGCTGGTGGTCACGTAGAGGAAGCTTTTGATCGCTGCTAGTTCTCACAGGTGAGGTTTCATGCAAGGTCTATGGATTTGTTTCGTGGAGGATATAGTAGGGACCCGAAGAGCTTCCCCAGCTTCGAGAGTTGAAGATCCATCAACAGGGAGGTCAACAGACCCTGCTGAGGTGGGGGAACTACATTGAAAGTGATCAGGGAAGGAATAATCATGCACAATGATCATTGTGGGAGCACAAGAAGATTCAGGAATCTAGGAATAATTGAATACTCTAGGATCAACAAGAAAAAGTATTATAGGGAGAAAGAAGTTGCTGCAATTTTTGTGGCAGCAAGTATGTTATGGCTCGTTGGGTCAGCCAGAGGAAAGAATGCTTGCATGTTTGCAAGTATTGTTGGTGATGTTGTTGCATAAGGAAGGAAGCAACAGAGAGCTGAAGTGATGGTTATAATTTTGATAAAAGAAGCATGAAATCTTCTACTTCCATCAGTATTCAGGTAGTATAAAAAATTATTAATGGCAGTCATGCAGGTATGATTTTTTATTGCTCTTTTTGCATAATTATTGAAAGGAAATTTTGGTAAGAATTTCCTCAGCCAGAGTTATTTTATAAAATCACATGATTATATTATTGAATGGATACCATTGGATGTGGTAAAGGCTGGAGGCCTGTATTAATTCAAATATTTTTAGCTTTTGAATGCACACACTGACATAGTAGAATGTCATGTTAATTTGGTTATGGGGTAATAACCAAAGAATTAAAGATACAAATTGGTTATAGAAATAAATGCCAGTAAGCTAGTCATGTATGAGACTAGGACCTAGTTGGATGGCAAGGTATGGGTATGGAAAGGTTATGAGGAACACAGGTACTAAAATATTCCTACTTTTAAATAAAACTTGCGCTGCAACCTTTTTGCTAACACTAATGAACACCACATAATTATAAACTTGGTGTAGCGTTTGGGTCGAAAAGGAAGGCATCCAATTAATTGGGAAGACAATAGGAAGTGTGTGGATAATGTCTCAACACATTGGCCAGAATTCCAACTTATGGATGGTGAGATACATGACAAAGATAAAAAGCATTATGTAATTCAATGCAGGGTTCATTGAATAAGTATGCATTGAGAATTGTACTCATGCATAGTAAGTGATAGAATTGTATACTAAATGCATTGATTGAATGTGTTTGTAAGTACATGCATATATATTATTGCATGGAAATAATTATACTAATGGTTGAAATGTTGCTAACTCGTGAAGTTGAGAACATTTTAGGAATTCTTAAACATTGCAACAGGAAAGTTGCAAGCTAGGTAGTCACAGGAATAGAGACTACAGAAACTTT
The DNA here is from genome assembly GCA_000966675.3 of Picea glauca. Taxonomy (NCBI): domain Eukaryota; kingdom Viridiplantae; phylum Streptophyta; class Pinopsida; order Pinales; family Pinaceae; genus Picea; species Picea glauca. The sequence continues at coordinate 1,025,442 of JZKD02S2005467.1, forward strand.
TATGTTCAGAAAATTGAAATAATAAACTTATTGTTATTAATTATGAACATGCATACGCATAGAATGATGAGTCATTCTATTTGGTTAAGTTGTTTGGGTAGTTGTGATTGAATTGCTAAGTGCAAGAAATTCTAAGATCACTACATAAGGTGTTGTACATGTTGAATTATGATGTACAAAAAATACTGACAATTTGTTGGTAGTATGCAAGATGAAGTCTTGCAGGAAATTGGTATGCAGTTTGGTGCATGTGTAAAATCACAAGGATGGCTGCATTCATAATATGGAAATAGCCAAGATGAATTATGAAATAGAATTTAATGTTTTGGGGAAAAATTGAATTGCCTTTTGAACTAATTGGAGTTCCTAAATGAATTATTTTATGTTTTCTCATGATAATTGCATGTGGGTGATGCAGATGAGATGATGTTGATAAAAGTTAGAATGTTGACTACAAAGAGTATCTCGGGAAGATGTTGATTGGAGACCTCTGAGGGCAGTTGGAACTCCTCAAGCCACTGTGCTCTGAGACTTCTAGTCCGGAATGTTGTTGAATCCCAATGAAAGGGAGGTGTAGCAGCCAATGGTCTGTGTGAGAGTGAAGGTGTACACTCCTGGGGTGGGACAAGAATGTGGGGAATGAGAGATTGTTGGTTGGACTGTTGTTGAGGTTTGAATGGTTGGAGTGCTACTAAGGTTTAGTACCTTGGCCTAGACCATGTGGATAAGGATTGTGGATCGTGGCTATCTTGGGAAGCCATTGCCTTGATGGATTCATAGCCCTGCTCTTGGGTGGAAGGTCTTCTCAATCAAAAGATAAGTACAATTATCTATTTATTGTATGTTGTGTATGTTGTATACAGGTTATAATGTTATTAAAATTTTCTGTATATACATATATATACATTTCATATATTACCTGCATCTATGACTGTACATAATGTGTTTCATATTTCATTGATTAAGAAATATATATACCTAATGCTAATCATGTAATCGATTGGAATGTGATTCAGGTGGAGAAAGAAGGTGTCTTGCAAGTGCATCTGGTGCGCATATTGGACCAGAAGAGAAAACAACTCCGGAATCGAGTGTTTCAGGATAAATCCGTGAGTGCGGACACAAACCGATCTCCCTAGATCCACTTGGATCTAGAACAAAACAAGACAGAATAATACACTTTCCCTAGATTTTAACTATTGAATGGACTAGGAGGCAAGAATCATGTACATACATTATGATCGCTTCCTTGGGTCTTTGTTGTTCCAAGCTTCACTCCAATGCTCTTGTATCGTCAAGACCACAACAAAACAGACCAATCGAAGTGAAGACAATTCAATATATTCAACAATTAATCTATATATATGATCAAGGAGTTATACAATAAAGTGACATTAGCTTTATGGGAAAGGGACATATTACTGTATTATATTGATTGAAAGTGAAACTTACAACCTGAGCCTTGATGTTGCAAACCTCCTTTCAATGGCTCCTAGCTCTGACACACACACTTGCTGATGCATGAAGAAAATCAACCACTTTTGATAACCTTGCTGGTGTCTCTAGCTGTTGTAGCATCAGTCCTTCATACAATCTTCCACTAATTCTCCAATCAATCTCTTGCTAGTTTGCTTCTAACCTTTTCCATGAGTATTCCCTTCAATATATAAGAGAGAATAGATTAGTTACTTGGATAGGAATGATCCCAATATATCAGGAAAACCAATACTTAGATAACCATTCAAAAGCCAACTCATCCTTCTAGAAGATTCCTTTCTAGAAGGTTCGAGAATTTATCTTTTTACTTCCTTTAGAAGATGTTCACACCCTGATAGCTAGGTACAGTGCGAACCTCTTGCACCCCAGCTTAATGCAGCCTGTGAGAATCATGCATTATCGCAGGAAAATATATAGGAAGCCTGTGAACCTCCCTTAAAAATATGATTTCTGGAAGCAGACAAAGGTAACTTATCTCAGGAAAGTGTTCTAGTGAAGAGCTTGATTTCTCCGTCATCATTACATCATCATGACGACCAAAATTATGGATAACATCAAGCCATAGGGATTGTAAAGGTCTAGTGGACCTTGTACGGTCCCGAGGACGTGACATGGGAGCATGAGGATGTTGTGCGGGTAGAATACCCGCATCTTTTTAAATATTTGGAAATCTTGTTGATGCTGCGTAAAGAGTTTCACTGAGGATAGTGCAAAAATAAGGGGAGGGGATTGTAATATCCCTCGGTAGTTCCCCAGTTTTATTATAACTTGTAAACATGTTTATAGGTTGGTGAGACAAGTGCATATAAGTTGGTGGGCTTATGTGTTTATTAGGCTGGAGAGCCTAAGTGTTAAAGGCCAGGAGCCTGATTTTGTATATGTAATTATGAAGATCATTAATAAAATATAAACATCATTGCATGCAGACTGAACACAAAGAAAGAGTGATGGGGGACTAAGCTTCCACAAGGTTGGGTAAGGGAGGAGGCTAAGTGTGTGGGCCTATGGGGCTAAGCTATGGGGCTTACCTCTAAAGGGGATAATAATTTATTATTTTTCCTAAAAGGATAAGGTGGTCAATTGACCAAGTGTTGTCCCAAGTTCCTGGGAAAAGAACGTATGCAAAATGGAGTGCATGCAGCTCCAGGAAGACAAGTGTCAACCTAGGCGCATGCAGTTATAGCTGGGAAAGACAACATTGTGGCGTTCACTTCCCATTCTGTCATACTCCACCTAGGTTTTCTATAATCAAGGGATTCTGAACCATTTGCCTCGACATTTTCATACCCGCACACAGGAAACCCTCACAGGGAGATTGTTCCCTATCCATTCTTCCTTCCACAGTCTGAACTCGAGAGCTCTGTGATCGACCTATACATTGTTTCTTGGTCACGTACCCTAAAACCTGTGGGAAAACCGATTTATCCTTTGTGTATTCTGTGAAGTCTAGGTATTCTGTATTTGTCTGAGCTATGTGTTGTCGTAATTGTGGGTTGTTGTGGCCATACAGTTCCCAGATTGAGTGTGGTTTTCTTCTTTCTGTCATTCCTGTGTGAATGAGTATTGAACTGTTACTGTTGTCCTTGCCTGGATGGAGATGAGTCAAGGAGTGTGTTGAAGAAGTAGGTTGTCAGGCCCATGGTTGAAGAGGCAGGTTGTTAGGCCTATGAGAAACTCTCTCCATGTGAGAGAGTTTGTTGGGAAGTGGTTTTCTCCCATAGAGAGTCCAACACTATCTACGAAGCTCTACGAATTCTTGATCCGGCCAATTGTCGAGACCCAGAGAGGGAGGTGAAGCACCGATGGAATTTGCTTGTGAAGGTGTATACTTCCAGGTGGAACAGGCATGTGGGGAATGAGATTCCATGAGTAGTGGTCATAAGAAGGCTCCTGGAGAGAATCCTTTCGGTTTCTCTAGGCAATTTTCTTGTAACCTTAGCCTAGTCTAGGATTCCCTTACCTTAGGTGGAGCTTAGTCCCAACTCAGGGGTGACCACTATTGATCATGATGAGCAGTGTGGTCTAAGGCTGGGAGGTTCGTGGAAGGTCTACATGGAGTTGGTGGTCTTCTAATAAAATATAAGTACCACTTCTATGTTCATTTACATGTTGTGTAATGGTACATATGTTGTAATTGATGAGTATCACCTGTATCTGTTGTATATGTTGCATGTGTAGTCTTACTGTTATTTTTGCATTATTATGTTATATATATGTAGAATAGTTATTCTATGTTTATATAGATGTGTTTGTTTTTCCGCAAGTATCTCTGTGTGGCATAGTCCAGTAGTTTAAGGCTGGAGTTGTCACAGATCAAAATAGAGCAGTAGAGTTGCAGGTGTTTGTAGCATTACCTAGCTTATTGGTGGTCGACGATGTTACACAATGAGTCCCAAAGGAAAAAGTAGATGCAGTAGGGCTGGATGACATCACCCGAGGTAACGTGGACCTTTTTAAGGATGCCACATGTCACCACCTTGGTTGGTGACCGCTGTGTCATGGGCTCGGGGGTGAGAAAGGTTGAAAGTTCGAAAGTCAGGAGTAGGAAAGGAAAGTGAGTGTGAGAGTCTCTAGGATCGAAACCTCGAAACTTGAAACCCCTAAGTTTCGTTTAGAGAACCTTGTAGATATAGCACTTGGTCACGACCCTTGGTCGCGTGGGGTTGGGGAAATAGAGGAAAAGGGCTATGGCCTGAGTGTACTGTAGAGCCGAGAAGAGCTCGGAAAAATCATGGAAACTAAACGTTTTCTTGAATCAAGTTGTTTTTGAATGATGTGGAATTTGTTAAGGATTAATGACCTAACAAATTCTGATTGTCTGCACATTGTGTTTGCAAAAGTTTAGCGAGTGTCAGAATCGAGTAGAACTTCCTCTGAGTGAAAAGGAAATGGAAAGGAAACAGACTACTTCCCATTCTGAGGACGCAACAAAAGGAATGGATATTCACTTGGGATTTTAAGGATCGAACTCCAATGGGCATGGAGAAGAGATAGATAACTAAGGAAACATGATGAAAATCGTTGAAAAAATTGAAGAAAGATTCCCAAACTCATCGAGTAGATAGAAAAAAGCTCAGAAAATCTCAGGAAAAACAAGGTGAATTTAACATAAATTTGTTAAAGAGTTTGGAGAGAATAGAGAAGAAGTTAGATAAGGGAGTGACTCGAGCAGAAAAGGGAGTCACCAGACTTCTGAGGGAAGAAGGTCAAGGAGTGCGAGTAGACACCATCATCACTCCCAAGATCGCTCCAAGAAAAGGGCACATAGTAGTTCTAGCCCGTATCCTACTAGAAAGCACGGGAGATTGAGAGTGGATGAATTGAAGGAAGAGATGGATAAGATTAAGCTACCTGCATTTGATGGAGAGCATAAGAAGGAGGAAGATGCCAAAACATGGTTTCTTGGCATGAGGAAATATTTCCAACTTCAGAATTATTCCTCTCATGTAGAAGGAAGAATTGCAATGTATCAATTGAAGGGAAAGGCATCCATGTGGTGGGATCATCTTGTCCAGGTCCAACACCTTAGGGAGAAAGATATCACTTGGAATGAATTCAAGAGGTATTTCGAGAAGAAATACTTGACTAAAAGATACTACGACAGAAAGATGAAAGACTTTGAACTCAAGATGGGCAGCATGACCATGGATGAATACGAGCGAAGATTTTTTTAATTACTGAAGTATGTTCCATTCATCAAGGGTGAAATTGTTAAGATTCAAAGTTCCCTAATTGGACCAACACCTTCCATTGGGGACAAGATCTAGTATGATGACCCAAAAACTATGGAAGAAATGATAAGAAGAGATAAATGCTGATATGAATAGCAGAGAGAGAAGTCTACTTTCCAGAAGGCTTGGGAAGATAAGAAGAAATTCCATATGGATCAGAGAAAGAAGGGAAACAAACCTTCCTTTTTCAAGAACAGTCCTCAAGGACAACCATCATTTAGAAAGTCGAGAATGGCCAATGTAGGGGAACAAAAGCCCAGACAGACACTCATTTAGTGTTGGAGCTATAAAGAGAACCACAAGTACAGAGACTGTCCCCATAAAAATGGCAAAGTGAGAGTTGTCCATAATGTTCAATAGGCTGAAATAGTGGAGGACATGGACAGTATAATTCTAAGGATCTACATAGCCCTGGACAACAAGTAAGATGAACTTCAATCGCACATGATTGAAGTAGAAGGTATGATTAACAACCATGCTTTTACTATTTTAATTGATTCAGAGGCTAGCCATAGTTATATAGATCCTAGAGTGGTGGAAAGTTTTCATTTGTCAAGAAGTAAACATAAAAAGTCTTGGTTAGTGCAGATGGCTATAGGAACCAAGAGGAAAGTCACTGAGTTGGTTAAGTCATGTCTTGTGGACATGAATGGACTGAGCACAAAGGCTGAATTGAATGTTTTGCCTTTAGGTTCTTATGAATGTCTAATTGGGATGGACTGGTTGGATCAGAACTATGCCATATTGGACTTTCGTAACAAGGCATTCACTTTCCTGGATGGAAAGGGAATCAAAAAACAGTCCAAGGAATTCCCAGAGTTGTTGCTATCAGAAAAATCTTAGCAATGCCGCTAAAAAAGTGCTACAGAAAGGCTGCCAATTATTTGCAGCCATTGTGGAGGAAACACCTAAGGATAAGGTGTCAAATATTGAATACCATGTGGTACTAAAGGATTTTGAGGATATATTTCAGGAGATACCTGGACTACCTCCGAAAAGAGATATAGACTTCTTAGTAAATTTGATGCCTGGAGCAACTCAAGTGTCAAAAGCTCCTTATAGGATGAGTACGCCAAAGCTGAAAGAGTTGCAACTGCATCTTGAAGAGCTTCTGAATAAGGGGTATATACGCCCAAGTGTGTCACCTTGGGGATCCTTGGTTATTTTCGTGAAGAAGAAGGACATAACGTTGAGGTTGTGTATCGATTTCCGACAATTGAACAAAGTAATTGTAAAGAACAAATACCCTCTGTCGAGGATTGATGACTGTTAGTTTTCCTTTGTTTGGTCTTCTCGGCCTATCTATTTGAGTTACAATCCCAAGTTTCATGTCATTTGGGTTTCCAACAAAGCCTCTAAAACTATCATCCCTCCTAGTAAACTAGAAGGCAACACAGTATAGAGAATGCACTGCGCAGTCTCGCCTGAGATAGCTTTAAATGGGTGACTGTAAGACTCAGGTGTTTACATCCTAGGATTGAGTATGAGATAGGGGTTTATTAACCAAATCCATGTACTACGAGCTATAAGTGTAAGCTACTTATTCCTCACAGGTGCATATGCATATTTCACAGTTTATTTCCCAAACAACATAAACGTATTCCAATCAATGTATTAACCCATTCATCAATCATCATCATTAACTGCTGAAAGAAACTAAATATATGCATGCATACATCACATTACATAGATATTACTGTGTTTCACCCCCTCCTTGGCTATGTCCACAAAGATTTGGCTCTCGGCTCTTTTATTATGGTAGTTTTTCATTTTCGACGCCGCTTACAATTCTCCACAAAAATGGGTAAAATCTATATGAGGCGAACTAGATCGCACTAGGCTCTACAGCCTGCAATCTAATCCTCAGATCTACCTTCCCTCCCTCCTATAGCTCAACATATTCCAAAATGGTTCACACAATCGAAAACATTACATATCACATCTATTCATGCATCCCCATTACCAAAACCCTAACCCTACCGATGTTAGGTATTCCTCCCATGCACGTGTTTTTCTTCCTCCAGCTATCGCTTTCCTTCTGCACGCTTTCTTACATGCAAATGTGTTGTTATTTCTCTAGCTATTACTTTAGTTTATGCATTCTTTATTTCCCACAATCATCCTCCTTTCCACTTTGGCCTAGTGCCAACAGGCCCCCAACATTGACATGTAACTCGTCCCGAGTCACCTAATCTTTTTGAGCTTCCTCGACCTCCTTGGTGATCGTATGGAACTTTTACTACAACTTTGTTGCTTTTGTCAGTGCCTGTGTGGTCTTCTCCTTGATGGTTTCCACTATCTAAACTGCCACTTCATCGCTCAGCAATCCTGCACATTTTAGTTGGGTCTGTGCTATCTATGTTCTAACTCCTTCTGCCTGTGCGAGTACTTCTGCTACCCCTTCCTACAAAAATTCTATTTGAGCCTGACGCTCTTGTTTCTGTGTTTATGCAGTGATAAGTTTTGTCTGCATCTTATTCATCTCTTGCATTCCTTCGACTCATTCTGGGATTGGTATGGTCTTTTGTCTCTTCTTGATTTCTCGGATCGTTGCATTGATCCTTTCCTCTTCCTTGTCCTAGTGTTGGACCTGTGGATCCTCTTCTAGTCTTGTCCAAAGTTTCACTACTTTATCAAACAAGTCAGTTGTCATGCTAAACTATTTCTCTATCTCCTATAGTTGCATTGTTTCTTCCTGCTTCCTTTGCTCCTTCACTTCTTGTGGGGTTTCTGGTGTGAGATGTTCTCGAAGATTCTCGATCTCCTTTTTATACTAATCAATTCCCTGCACAATCTGGTTGATCTGTTCTGCTACTGGGAGTTCGTTTCCTTGCACAATGATTGGAAGTTTCCCAAAAATTTCTCCCACTCTTCGTTCCAGTTCGTTCCTACATTATTTCTCCTTCTGAGTTTTGGATTTGGCCTACTCACATAATTTTCCAGTGCTTCCCGCTTCTTTGTTGTTTGTTGTAGCTCGACTAAGTTTTTATGTGCCCGAGACTGCATCTCGTGGTCGATGCTAACCTACATTTTTTATAGCACTCTTGATGGAATCCATGTCAAGACAAATTGGATGTGGTCCAAGTCCTTCAAGGGTGTTTTTCCCACAATTTCGTCCATGCGCAACATGCTAGGTTTGATGTAGATCGTTGCATGTATGTGTGGCATTGGAAGGACTGGGTCTCATTCTTCTACCTCCACTCTTTCTTTAGTCTATGTTGTCGATGTCTCTATGCCTTTGCTGCTACTTTCGCTCTAGGCCTCCTCGAGTGTCTTGAGGAGCTGTCCCATTTCTGCGACCTCTTTTTGTAATTTATCCCTGTGATGTCTTGCGTGATCGAAATATTTTGTTAGGAAATCCTAGATGATTCTGGCGATCATCTCTCCATCATCCTCTGTGATTGTATAGTTTGGTTATGCTTATTGTGCCTTTGATTTCTTGTGTGCGCCTGTTGCCTGCACAACTGGTCTTTTCATTCCCCCTCGTTCCTGTGTGATGGGATTTGTGGTGTTCTCTTGCGCTCCCTTAGCCAGTTTCTGTTGTCCGTTGGTTGGCGGTGTGGTCTCTTTCTTCCCTTTCTGGTTCCATGGCTTCTTTGACCCTTCATCTACCTAAGTCAGCTTTTTTTGGCCCATCCTTGGTTTCTTGGGCACTGGAATCCCGAGGAATGGATGGGATCCTCCATTCTTCAGGCCATTTGCTAATGACCATATCAATGTCACCCTCTATGATGCAGTAGTGCATGTTTAGCCACTATTTATCAAGATCCTTCCTTGGTTGTATCCACATGGCTTGATGTGTATCCCAGAAGTTAGCGATGTCCCCATATCGCGTAACAGCCTTTGGTGTTATTCTCCATGATTGGTTGATAGCTTCCTGTATGTCCCGTAGGTATTCTTCAAATATGATTCCATTCTCCCTCTTATGCCTGGTCTATGACCCGGATCTCAGTAATATATATCTTTCTCCCGCTGGCTGTGGTTGAGTACAAAAAATTACATACTCTGGTTCCTGCCATCCCATGAAGGCTATGAGGGTGATTAGCCATGAGTAATGGAATTTTGTACCGAGGTCCTACACATCCTAGCAATCCACTTGAAACATGTTCAATAGATATGGCACCTAGCTCACAGAGGTGCCTTCTGCGCATTGAGGTGCAACTGCGATGACTCCTGCTAGTACTTTGTCTTTGCAGCATTTTCCTAGAAGTTTGCAGGCTAAGATCTTTGCACCCAATTGTGTAGCTGCAATGTTGATCCGTTTGATTACAATGCCTCTTCTTCCCCCGCTAGTGTCGTATTTCTTCTTTATCTCCTCTGCTAACACTTTCTCCTTGGATTTATCATCCAGAATTAGCACTGGATCCATACCCCGAATGGGTAGTCCTGTTATCTACGTGATAAGCTCAACAGTTATGGGGATGGGTTTTTCTAGCCATATATCCCCTCCATGCATGACTGCTAATAGCTTCTTGATGCATGTTGTCGTGTACTGGCCTCTACCAAAATGTGGTAGTTTGAGAAAACCTAAAATTCATGTTCTGTCTAGTCCAGCTAGCCACTGATGTGGTTGGTTGATCGTTTCTCCAAGTTGGTTTATGACTATGTTCTTCATAAAAGCCCTTGGTGCAAGTTTCGGGTACTTGGCTTCGTCTGATACATCATGGTCGAAATACTTGAGCTTCCTAACATGACCCAGTAGTTGTAGATCTACCTGTACTCTGTCTGGTATGCGTGGTAGCACAAATTTTGATGCCAGTTTCTTGCAAGGTGAGCTCGATATCTGAACTCGGTCTTCTTGCTATGGTGGCTGGTTCGAAGTTCAAGCAACTCCCGGTTGCCCCACTGTATTCCACTTTGGACAAGCTGAGGTAGTTCCAGTGGTATCCTCTATTGTTTGATCGAGGCTGGGTGCTTACGACTTGTCTAGTTGCACCACTGCTCCTAGATTTTGTGTCGTTTTGTTAACTTCTACGACTGCTTCAGTGTTTTCTAGTTGTATTTCCTATTGGGTTTCTTCTTCCTCATTTTGAGGCTCTTGCGCCGCTACTGGCATATCTTATTTCATATCCTCTGCTTGTGGTTGTTGTAGTTATTCCAATATTGGTGTAGGGTTTGCTGGTATCTCCTCTGGAGATGGGATTTCGTCGATATAGATGATCTCTGACTGTTGTTGCTCAGTTTCTTCCAGCGGTCCTCATGACCTGGTTTGAACCCTGGTCAATCTGACGGTCTGGACAGGTTTTGTTAGATTCGGTGGTTCCATAGTGGTGACTGTCGAATGTTTGCTGAGTTCAAATGACTTCGGTGAGCTCTGTGGTCTTGCTCTGTCTGCTCTGGCTGTTGTTGCTCTCTCTCTTTTCTCCTTTCACGAATAGACTATTTGCTTCCATGCTCACATGTTGTATGGGTAGTCATGAAGCTTGTTGAGGATGCTTCCTCCATTATGTGATTAATGCACCATAATTGTGGGTTCAATGCATCTGTGGAGGTTTCATACTTGCCATTACGTTGTTTTTTCATCTCCAGTTGGCATGTTTAATGTGATGTCCCATTCGTCCTTATCGTGCTTTAATTTCGTCTCATGTTGTCATGTCAGCCTACTTTCGCCTACTTTCCTTTTCCCGCTTGCTTCCCTTTTTGATATGACCGTTGTTATTGCCTTTACTAACTTCATGTTTCACATGGTATGCAGCCTTTCTATCTCCGACGTGTTGCACATTTTTTAGTTTTGTTTCCTTTTTGTTCTTTGTTTTGATTTTTTAGTTTTTTTTAGTTTTTTTTACTGCGTGGTGGGTGGTCAACTATCCTTGTATAGCTTAAGTCAGTTCCCATTGATCATTCCTCTAAGGTATGTTCTTGTTAAGTCTCTTAACTGTAAAACTCCTCTGTCTGTTACATATTTTACCTCGTATGGTCTTAACCAATGCATTCTAAGCTTCTCTGGGTGCTGAAACGATTTGTTGTCGTAAAGTAATACTAGATCTCCTTCCTTAATCTTTTTTTTCTTGATGTGTCGATTGTGCCAAACTTTGTCTCTTTCTTTCTGCACTTGTTGGTGGAATCCTGCCAAGATTTGGTCTTCCTCCATTGACATTAATTGATTCAGTCTTTCCTGTACGGTGCCTCATTCTGTCATTTGTTTGATAACTGCTACACTTAAACTGGGTATTAAAAATTCTAGTGGCACTACTACTTCTTGGCCATAGACTAGTTTGAATGGTGTGTTCCCTGTCAACTTTTTTCATGTAGTCCTATATGCCCATAATACTGTTGGTACTTTGAGGTCCTAATCGTCTCTGTTGACATTACAGATCTTTGTCAGTGCCTTCTCTAGGATTTTGTTAAAGTATTCTATTGTGTCGTTTGCCTGTGGATGATACGGTGTGCTTTTCTAGTGATGAACTTCAAACTCCTCAAGCATCGCGTGGATGGTGTTGTTTATAAAATGAATACCTTGGTCACTCATCAAAACTCTTGGGCACCCAAATCTAGTGATTACTTATTCAAACAAGAAGTGTGTAGTTGTCTCTGCGCTGCAATCTTTTACTGGTGCGCCTTCCACCCATCTTGTTAGGTATTCTATCACGGTGATAATGTATCTTGCCCATGTCCTTTTGGCTGGTGGGTTAATTAGTCCCACAAAGTCTATTTCACATCTATCAAATGCCTGTAATTTCACTTGTGGTCATAATGGCATCTCGTCCCTTTTGTTGGGTTTTCCTACCCTTTGACAAACATCGCATCTCTAACAATACCCTTTCGAGTCTCTGTGGATCGTAGGCCACCATAATCCTGCGCATAGTACCTTATGTATGGTAGATTTTTCTGCATAATGCCCTCCTGTCATTCCCTCATGGGCTTCTTCTAGAATTCTTTGACGTTCGTGCTTTACTATGTATCTTCGTAAAATTCTATCTACACCCATCTTGTAAAGATGTCCTGCGATAAGTTGATAGTCAGCTATGCAGACTACCAGGTTCTTCTTTTGCTCGGTGGTATATTCTTGTGGCGCGGAACCTGTGCTAAAGTACTGGATGATCTTTGCAAAGTAGTCATCAACAATCTGTAGTGAGAGTAATTATGCATCCTGAAAGTTGTCTTCCAAATTCATAGGTTCTTCTCCATTCGTGACTCTTGATAGGTGGTCTGGTCCGACATTCATTTTTCCTGGTTTAACTATTACCTGAAAGTCAAATTCTTGAAATATAAATAACCATCGAAAGATTCTCCCCCCCAACAATGGGTTGTTGACTAGGTATTTCAAGGCTGAGTGATCTGTAAACATCTTAAAGTGTTTTCCCAACAGGTAATGTTTGCATACTATATGGCCCAATAGTATCCCAAACGGTGTTCCAAATATGCATTTCGTGATATTCAGTGATATCTGGCACTGTCTACATCTCTCTAGCATTAGTTGTAAAACTTCCACATGGTGTTTTAGTAGACTATAAACTGTCCAATCATTCAGGTATACTTCGAGAAACTGGTGGATGAACCCCTTAAATGCTGCGATGACCACTCTAGAGAATATTGTGGGTGTATTCTTCAGTCCAAACGGCATGACCGTGTACTAATAAGATCCTCATTCTGTCGCAAGTGTGGTCTTGTGTCTATCTTCCTATGCTATCTTAATCTAATGGTAATCTGAGAATCCATAGGTGAATGAGTAAGCTTTGTGGCCCCCCACATTCTCTAACACTTCATCCATGAATGGTGTAGGGAATGGGTCATGTAGGCATGCATCATTTAACTTCCTCAATTCGACACATATCCTAATCCCTCTTCCTTGTTTCTTGTCCTGTACTACCATCTAGCTTATCCATTATGATTCCTCGACTGGTTCAATGATGCCGACTTCAAGCATCCCGTCGATGTCATATTTAACTTTATGTTTATATATGGTGTTCATTCTGTACGGTCGTTGTTTAATAGGTCTCACGTCAGATCTAAGTGGTATTTTCATTTCTCATAATTCTCCGTCTATACCCTTCATCTCTGTGAATGCTGTGGGAAAAAGGTCACTATATTCACGCAACAATTATGTGATGCTTTCTACTGTATGTTCATCCCAATAATATCCAATGCTATCCATTTTGAAATGCTTGGCAGTCTTGATGTTAACCTTATTTATCTTGATTGGCTTAGGAATGACTTATGATTCTATGGGTGGTCCTTCCACATCTCTTTCATCTTCCACTTCTTCAATCTAAATATCACATGGATCATCTTCATATGGTGCTTCCTCCTGCACCTGGTAACATGACAATAGTTCTTTGACTGTCTTCTTATTCTGTTGTTGTTCTTCTGTGATAAGTCCTATTTTCGGTTCTTTGATGGATATGACACCTCTAATCCATTTCAGGGCCGCGTCTATGTTGGGTTTCTCATGCTCGAATGAGAAAGTGACTATAAAGTTTTGTTGTAGTGTCATCCTTGTCGTAGTTCCTTTGTGCAATTCCTGGTTGATATACCAGTTCGTTGTTATTCCCTTTAAACTATGAATGAAGTGATGAGTCCATTCCTCGAGTGGTGTCATTTTCCATAGCGTTTTACACTCCTCCAAGTGTTTTGTTGGTGTCCCTAATCCTTCATATTTCCATTGTCTGTTATATGTTTGTTCTGTGTCGAACCGTATGCACAGTAATCGCTTACATTGATACCAATCTGTGATGGTGTCCTTGTGTGCGCCCCACCATTTTGCGGGTGTAGCCTTTAGTGCTAAATCTAGTGCTAATAGTCTCTGGTTCTCTAATAATTCATCTTCGTATTGTGTCAAGAAGGTTTCCAAATCATTTAGTCCGTGTAAACTGGGTGGTTCTCTGATTTCTATGCTTACCCACCTTACTGCGTGGTCTATTCTTTCATATCTTCTTGAGGATACTTCGTGTAGTCTCTGCTGCCAATTTTCTAACCTAGTGTCTGAATCTGTTGCGCATGAAGTAATGCTCTGCCAACTGAGTACCACGTCTGTAGTTGGGTTTACGTAATCCTCATCGCACGCAGTTTTTCTGTACAACTAGACGATCTCTTCTAAGTCCAGGCAAGTGGGTTCTACGAACTTATCCCATTTTGATGGATCTAGCAGTGCTATGAACTTGTAATCTCCAAACTCAAATGTCATTTTCCTAGTTTTCAAGTTAATTATGGCCTAGTTGTCAAACGCCTAGTCCAGACCAAGTAATGTCGAATAAGGTGTTGTTCCATCTACTATTTCAATGACTTCAAAATCTTCTTTAGTGCACACTCCATATAGATCTACTGTCACTCCTTTTAGTCTACCTATTGGTAGGACTCGATGTTGATTTGCTAGTTTTAGTTGAACGGTTGAGTATCCCAATGTCATTTCTTCCATGCATTTCCATGTTGTTTTGGGTAGCACATTCACTTATGATCCTAGGTCTAGTATAATGTCTCCCATATTGAAATCCCTAATGTTAGCATTTAGTCTAAAATCCCTACTTTTTCTTCTTCTTGTGTGTATATGATTGATGGTTTTCAGTTCTAGCTTCTATTATGTCTCGCTGCTACATTTCTCTAGGATGTTTTCGAATATTTTCATAGATGAAGGATCACTTAATACTTTCATGCATGATTTCAAAAAGTATTTGATAGTACTTACTTGTCCCTTGGGTTTCATTCTATTGGTATGGTCCAGTGATGGCAACATCTGATATTCCAGAGCTTTTTTGCTTTGCTGGGAAGTCAACGATATGTCCTCCTTATGAAATTCTTATCGGGCTTCTTTAAAGATCTCTTTTTCCTTTAGCGTGTCAAACTTCTTCTTGGCGTCAGTGTTCTTCTTTATCCATTGGTTCTGCGCTAGTTCATGTCGAACTGTGTCATTTCCTATTTTTGTTCTGCCACAAGTGACTATGTTGATGTTTCATCCATTGTCCCTTACTTCGGTTGAGATCCACTGAACATTCTAATTGTTTTGGTTCCTTTTTTCCTGAATCTTTATGAGTAATGTCAGGCATTTCTCTGTGTTTTGGTTTGATGCGCGACAATACATACAAGTCGTTGGTGGAAATGGGCATTCCTGTGTGTAATGTCCTGGTTGTTGGCAATTGTGACATGTGACTAGTCTTCTACCACGTCTGAACCCTCCTCTGGATTGTCCTGCTCCTCTATATCCTGCACGATCACCTCTCAGCGTGTTATACTGTGGTGCCTGATTATACTACGCGGTATTGTATTGGGGTTGTGTCAGCTTGTACTGTGGTTGTGCATTATTGTAAGGTTGTTGCACAATATTATACTATTGTTGCACAGTGTTGTATGGGGTTGGAGCTTGATTGAATTGTGGCACTGCTTGTCCAGTCATCATTTTGGCCTATACTTTGAATGCGTCTGATGTTCTTTCTCGTATCAGCTCCATAGTTCTGCAATCTTTGTCATCATGATCCACTGACTTGCAAAAGGTGCAATATGAATTCTTTGGAATTGTCTGGTATTTCTGCATCATCATGTAGTGATAAGGGTCGTGACCTGGTTTCTTTCATATTTCACACTATAATCCTCTCTGTGGTAGCAGGTTTGGCATACCTGTCACCATATACTACGCGAATGTCGAGAATTCATTCTTGTGTTGTCCTTCCATCCTGCAGGTGGCGCACCAAAGGACTTCTCGTTTTTCCTTGTTCTTGTTCTGGTTCAACTGAAATTTTAAATTCTTCAAATCCTCCTTCAATTCTTCGATGGTTGGGTCTGTTTGCTAGTACTTGTTCTTTTCCAGTTGCAAGGGTTCCTGCAGGTCCTCTGCCTGCGTCTGATTTTTTTTTTTTGTAAGGGATATTTTAAGTGAGTTGTCAAACAGGTGTCGATGTTGCATATCGTTCCTAAGGAATTTTAGCTTTCCCTTCAGTCGCTTGAATCTCTGGTCAATCTTCCATACAGACTCTCTTGGTTTTTGTTGTATTTCAATCATCTTGTTCATGTACTGATCCTCCGAGCTCAGCTTTTGGAACTCATTTATCAATAATTTCTTAATGTTGGCCAGTGTCCTTGTCATCCTAGGGGCACTGTTCGTGTCTAGACTCATGTACCAGTCTAGTGCATGGTCTCTTAGTGTGATCTCTAGCTGCACGAGTTTGGTATCTTCATCAGTGATCTACTTCGCTTCCTAGATCTTTGCATTGATGAACAAATGCTTCTCAGGGTCTTCTGCTGCTTCTCCTCTAAAGTCTAGTAATTTGATAGTGGGGTCGTGTCCTGCCATTTTGAATACTGAACTACTACTTCCTCCGCGCAATGTATATACTTGACTAGTGTTGCCTAAATTGGTTCCTCCAGTTGTTTCTCCTTGTGTATATGTACTTCCTGCTGTCATACTTCCTCCAAACTTCGGTTGTCTAAATGGTGGTGTTCTCTTTGGCGTATTGGTCGCACATGGGTTTATAATTTCCACACTGACTTTAATATGGATAGGATGGATTCCTTCTCCCCCTGTTCTTGGGCCTCTCGTCTTCCTCTCATACATTGCACGCAGGATTTTCTCAATCTACTCCATAGCCTGGAGATCCTCTACCTCTTCCTCATCGTTCACCAAGCCCTCCCTTGCGGATACAACTCTCTTCTTGGTATTCACCTTGTATTGGTAGGGTACTCTGCTATGTGTCATTCCTGATGACACCAATATCCACTTAATATGGCCATCATCCATCAAGATCGGGTCCAAGGGTTCCTCCTCCTTCTTACCTTTATCATGACCTCCTTCCATTTATCCTCTCTCTGTTAGTGCTTCCCTCCTTCCCCCATGCACGCAGCGAAGTCTAGTTGTCTTATTCCATTGTCATCACACCTTTGTTATATAGCAGTAGCTTAATAGAAGTATACAGTGATTGTATGTACCTTCCTCTAGTTCCGCATAGAAATTATTTCTTGACTACGTTGTATGACTTCACTGTGTCGACTGCAAACTCTGTGATGAAGCTTTCCACAATACTGTCAAGTCAAAAGTCTATTGCACGGGTGAATTTTTTGTTCACCTGTTGTAACTGCTCAACCTATATTAGGGTCCAATCTAGTTGTCGAATCTGGTTTGTCGTGTGGTTATCCTTCAACCTTAGGATCCACTCTTGTAGTAGATGCGGAAAATCATAGAAAAATACTTCGTGTAAATCAGTAAATACATATTTATCCATATATTTACGTGGTGTAATTCTAGGGTTTCTATTATCTTTTTGTGCAAATTCTAGTTCTTTGGTTCTCAACCAGCCTTCGATTTCCACTTTCGTGGAGTTCCAAGGTCTAAACATTCCCTTCTAATGGCTCATTGTTCTTTTTTTTCACTCATTCTTTTCTTGTGAACTCTACCTCATCTACCTAATCCTCTCTTGTTCCTCTTAACCCGACAACAAAACCATTTGTTGGTTTTCCTCTGTTTAGTATTCTCCACATGTCTATTTGAGTTACTGACCCAGGTTTCATGTCATTCAGGTTTCCAACAAAGCCTCTAAATCTATCATCCCTCCTGGTAAACCAGAAGGAAACAAAGTACACAGAATGCACTGCGCAGACTCACCTGAGATAGCTTTAAATGGGTGATTGTAAGACTTAGGTGTTTACAGCCTAGGATTGAGTATGAGATAGGGGTTTATTACCCAAATCCATGTACTATGAGCTATAATTGTAATCTACTTATTCCTCATGGGTGCATATGTATATTTCACAGTTTAGTTCCCAAACAACATAAACATATTCCAATCAATGTATTAACCCATTCATCAATCGTCATCATTAACTGCTAAAAGAAAGTAAAGATATGCATGCATACATCACATTACACAAATATTAATGTGGTTCACCCCCTCCTGGGCTACGTCCACAAATATTTGTCTCTGGGCTCTTTTATTATGGTATTTTTTCATTTTCGGCACGACGCGCTTACAATTCTCCTCAAAAATGGGTAAAATCTATATGAGGAAAACTAGATGGCACCAAGCTCTGCAGCCTACGATCTAATCCTCATATCTACCTTCCCTCCTCTCCTATATCTCAACATCTTCCAAAATGGTTCACACAATCGAAAACATTACATATCACATATGCTCATGTGTCCCCACAATAATAAGAACTAATAGCGAACAATAAAAACAATAACCACAATGAAAACAATAACGACCCTCTATAGTACTTATGTATCTATATTTATACATTTCGGGCTCTTCAGCCTTCTTACAAAAAATTACCAAAACCCTAACCCTATCAACGTTAGGTCTTCCTCCCATGTGCGTGTTGTTCTTCCTCCATTTGTCACTTTCCTTATGCATGTTTTCTCACATGCGTGTGTGTTGTTCTTTCTCCAGCTATTACTTCAGTTTTTGCATGCTTTCTTTCCCACGATCGTCCTCCTTTCCACTTTGGATTGGTGCGAACAATGAACTCTTCGATCAGTTGAAGGATGCAAAGATATTTTCAAAGATAGACCTCAGGTCAAGATATCACCAGGTAAGGATAAAAGATGAAAACATCAGCAAGACCGCCTTTAGAACAAGGTATGGTCATTACGAGTTCACAGTGGTGTCGTTTGGGTTATCAAATGCACCCATTTTTTTTATGTGCCTGATGAATGGTGTATTCAGGGACTATCTAGACAAGTTTGTCATAGTCTTCCTAGATGACATTCTAGTATATCCCAAGTCAGAGGATGAGCATGAAAAACATCTTAGGATGGTGTTGCAAGTGCTAAGAGAGAACCATTTGTATGCCAAGCTGAGCAAATGCTCATTTTATCAAGATCATATCCATTACTTGGGGCATATTATTTCAAGAGAAGGGATAGTTGTAGATCCTAAAAAGATTGAGGCCATTAGAGAATGGTCAGTGCTAAAGAATGTGACAGAAGTCAGATCCTTAATGGGTCTAGTTGGACATTACAGAAATTTTATCATAGGGTATCGAGGATAGCTCACCCTATCACTTCCTTGCAAAGCAAGGAGAAAAAGTTTTAGTGGATAGATGATTGTGAGAAAAGATTTCAGCAATTGAAGCAACTGTTAACCAGTGCTCCAATCTTAAGGATTGTAGATCCAAATAAAGATTTCATGGTGTGCACTGATGCATGCAAAGAAGGATTGGGAGGAGTCCTCAGTCAGAATGAATTCGTAATCTGTTATGAATCCATAAAGTTGAAAGAGAATGAAAGGAACTATGCAACTCATGATTTGGAGTTGGCAGCCATAGTTCACGCTTTAAATAAATGGAGGCATTACATCATGGGAAGGAGGTTCGAACTGAAAATAGACCATAACGGTCTTAATTATTTGTTTGACCAACCAACCTTGAACACTAGGTAGAATAGGTGGTTGTTGGTCACTATAATTGATTATTAATTAAACAATCAAGTGTTACATAAATTGTCAACTCAGGGAAGTCTGTTTATTTCAAAGGCAATCACACACTGTATATGCTCAATCTCAAAAGCAATCTAGAATTGTAGTAAAAGTACACTAATCACACCTTGCTTTGAACAGACTGAAATTCTACTTTGAATTATAGTAAAAGCAATCTATCTATTGCAGAGTTTTAAGATTCAAAAGGAAATAACTATCAGAAGAATCCTAGATTACATTAAGAAATAACAACCTGGGGAAAAGGAACTTTTCAACACACTGCAAAGAAGGCTAACTTTTCTATAAAAAAGAACAAGACCCTATTACCCAAAGTAGGAACCTTCAGCACCTGTCTTTGACTATCACACTTTCATAAACTCATCAAGCTGAATCACCAATCAGAATGATTAACAATTACCGAAGACTAACTATTCTATGACAGAGAACATGACCCTATTCCCCAAGAAGGAATCTTTAGCACCTATCTCTGATTATCACACTTTCATAAACTTGGAATTACCAATCAGAATGATTAACAATTACCTAGGAATTAATTGTATGAAAACAATGTAATAATCAATGGAAACAGAGTTTCAGCAAAACAGAGTTTTAACAAGGTATGAATAAAAAAAATACTAACATACTACATAAATTAATGGGTGAATATTGTGAAGAAGGTGGGCCCTTTCCTTCTCACAAGATTCCCCAGAAATAAAAAAAACTAAGAAGAAATGGTAATTTTTTATTCATCTGTCAAATGTGTCTAGTTACAATATCCAGTGTGAACACACTACTTCTCTCTGATTCGTTTTTAGCTAAGCCTTTCGTAATCCCCCCCTAATGTTGATTTCTCCACTATTTAAAGAGGAGAATCCTCTTAATACAATTGATCATAAAATTACATGTGTACATACAAATCCGATTCTTAGTCTGATCTAATCTTCTATGCTGGAATAGGATATTCTGATCTCCTGTAGCAAAATGTTGTTACAGTAGTTGGAATGGTGTTGGCTTGGGGTGTAGCTGTTGCAGCCGGTGTAACATCTTCTTTATTTATCTTTTCTTGTTACTGTTGTTTGTACTGTTTCAGCATCACAAATCACGGATTGTTTCAGCAATGGGATTTGTGTCCTGTTTGACTGTTTCAGCAACGGGGTCTCAAGCAGTAGCGATGGTGGGTGTTGGCTTAAGGTGCGACTATTGCGGCCAGTGTAACAACCCCTTGTTGTTACTGCTGTGTGAAATGTTGTTTCAACATCGCAAATCATGGTATGTTTCAGCAGCGAGATTTGCGTGTTGTTTGACTGTTTCAGCAACGGGTCTTCAAGCAGCAACAGTGTATAATCTGCAGTTCAAACTGTTTCAGCAACTATATATTTCTGATGGTTAAGTATGAGAGTAATGTAAAATTACATGTAAAATAAATTAAACATATAGCAAAGAGAAGAAACGTTATATACCTTTGGAAAAATAGTTTAAAGTAATAATGTAGGCTTAAATGTGAGTGGGAAAAGGATGTAATGATAGCAAAAAGTATGAGCAAAAATGTACATTATAGGGTCCTAACATCCCCCCCAACTAAAAAGGTTGCATGTCCTCGGGCAACTTCAATCTGAATCAGAATCTGGATACTGACTCTGGGCATGCAAATTACTTAAGCAGTAGCTATGGAAAGTGTTGTCTGTTGGAGCTCTGAATCCTTGAACACATTGTAGCCTTTGCCAAGCTGTTGTTTCAACCTTCTTGGACAACTTATGATGAACTTGATACTTCTCTGCTGGCATCCACAGAATGGGAAAATGGAACTGATAACCTATCCAATTTTCAGCACATTGCTGGACACATTTGATATAACTGGGTACCCGGGAGATTATTGTCTCAAGATTGGTAGGACTAAAGGGATTGTGCTTCTGCCTTTTCTCAGAAGATTGTTGCCAAAATGTGTTATTTGTTTCTAGGGCAGCAATCTCTGTGGATTTAATAAATTGTTGGCAATCTTGAAGTACTGTTGCCTGTAGTTTCCTTATGTATTGAGTCATCCCTAGTTTCTTCAAAATTTTTTAATATTCTGCAACAAAGGTGGCAGTGTTCTATGGTTCTGGCCGAATCCAGAGGAGACAGTTATCTTCATTATTCTTGGCAGCTAGAAAATCATTCTGCCATGTAATCTGGTTGGTAAGGAAGGAGACTGGTGCCTGAATCTGAATATCACCAACAAGAGGGTTGAGATTAAGTTGTTTGTTCTCAGGAATAGCTTCATTATGAAGATATACCTCACATAATAGATGTTGATCAGTAGTAGAGGCTTCTGCAAAGGTTTTAACAAAATCTTATGGTTTTAGCACTACATAGGGTCTTCCTTCTTTGATTGATTTGATCTGAAAAAATGCTAGTCGTTTCATATGGAAAAGAGAGTAATTTGAGGATGGTTTCCTAGCAGCCAATAATTTTTGTACCAAATCAAACATCAAGAGAAATTTTCCTTTTAACTCTTCAATCTGCTTCTTATGGGCACAAGATTCTTGGCATGTTTTCTCCAAAGCTTCCTAGTTTGAATAGATGTGGTTCAGCCAAAGTAGTCTGTGCTCTTGCAGACTTTTTTTCTGTATAATAGTAGACTCCTTTTTCCATTTGTCCATTATTGCCTGCTCATTCCATGGTTGAGTTTTTGTTTCAGCATAGCAAGTGGTAGGCTGAGGTAGGGTATGAGTGGCTTGTTCCACAAGAGTAGGGGTACTGGTTTTGCTAGGAGGGGCAGCTTCATCAATAGGTAGCATTTGTGTTTCAACATCGTCAGTAGTAAGTCGTGGTAGAGTCTGAGTGGATTGTTACACAAAAGTAGGGGTAGATTCATCAATATGCAGTGTTTGTACAACTTTACTAATAAAAACAGGGGCTTCAGATGTAGCATTTGTTGTAGGCCAGGGTTCATTTTTTTGAATTTTGGAAGGTCCTACTGGTTCTTGTGTAACAGTAGGGTGTTCTTCTTCTTTAACTGCAAAATTCGTAGGTTCAGGGGAGGTTCTAGGCATTGGATTTTGAACCACTTTGTAGCCTTCTTGATAATAAATATCCCCACATTGACTGCACATATACTCTCTACACTGATCATCTTTTGTGTTATTCTCTGCCATGGCCGCTACGCGAGCTAAGGTATACAAATTAAGTTCCCTGTCATAAGATTCCTTTGCCATTACCAGCTCTTGTTTGTAAGCTTCCAGTTCTGATCTTAGAAACTCGTTCTCTTGTAAGAGAGAATCCATTGTTGGCTCTGGTTGTTGATCTGTCATCAGTGTATCAAGAGGGGTGACTGGTTTTTGTGTAGTGGTCACGACCTCGGTAGCTGGTTCTTGTGGAGCAACTACAAAATCAGGAGTTGAGTCTTGTGTTTCAACCACTTGATGTAAGGTAAATAGTGTTACCACACCATGGGCATGTGATTCTTGAATTTCTAGAATAAAGTTAGCAGCTGGTTCTTGTGTTTCAGCTGTAGCTGGTTCTTGTGTAACAGCTATAGTTGGTTCTTGTGTTTCATCTACTGAATGAGTAGCTGGTTCTTGTGTAACAGCTACTGTTGTAGCATCCTGGTCGTCTGGTTCTTGTATTTCGGGAATGAAGTCAACAGTTGGTTCTTGTGTTTCATCTATAGTTGGTTCTTGTGTAACAGCTATAGTTGGTTCTTTTGTTTTAGCTACTAAATGAGTAGCTGGTTCTTGTGTTTCAGCTACTTGATGTAAAGAAAATGATGGCGCAGCATCTTGTGCTTCTGAATCTTGTGTTTCAGTGCCTGGGGGTTGAACAGGTAAAAATTCTGAAGTTTGAGAGGGTAGAGGTGTATGTTTTTTTAATAAAATGGATTGGGGGTTTAGGGCAGTGGCAGTAGTGGCTACTCTTGTTGAAGCCCCCGTTCATTTTTTTGGTAAAAAAGAAGGAAAAGTAGGAATTTGCTTCTTTCTTTTGCATGTGGGTTTTTCCTCAGTGACGGGGTAGGGAGGGTTATCAGGTTTTTCTTCTTCAGAATCATCGCTAAGGATATGAACAATAGGGGTAGATGATTCTGGTAAGTTGTGGGGTGAACTTGGTATGGTAGGAGGGTTAATTGAATCAATTGGATCTGTAGGCGGATTGATAGGTATTTTCGGAGGGTCAGGAAGGTGTTGTGGTTGTTCTTCATGAGGATTTTCAGGAAGTTCAGCAGCTTCCTGAGGGTTTATGGGTGGATTGTTTAGGGGAAGGTTTTGTTGGAAAAAACCCTTTTGGATGAGTAGTTGAATGAGACGGTGATGGGTGAGGGAAAGGGTAGGATTTTTAGCCTATTTTCAATAATGCGACATGTTTCTAAGACATCCGAGAAGACAGTAAGGAATATTGACCAGTCTAGCATGTCGTAAACGAGATAACAAGACAAAATCATACTGGTAGACTACCTGGTATCGGCCTTCACAGGTGAGATAGTGCTTGACAAACTCTATAATTTTCGGTCAAGGAGGCGGCAATGAGCTAAGTAGAACACCCCGGCCTTTAGGTTCAACTTGTTCTCCTGGCAAGAGAAAATCCTACTAGGCATTAAGGATAATGTGTTTGTGGATGAACCAGTGAATGCTAGTGACGGGAAGACCTGAAACCTATGCTATATCATCCTTTGTGACTGGAATCCTAACCCCTTGAACAATAGAATGGTCTTGTTGAAGATTCTGAACAAATTGAAGAACCTGTTGTTGATCAAATCCCTGGAGCCTCTGAAAATAACCCTGCCAGCCTGCCTGCTGAAAGATTTGGTAGACTTCTGGATACAATTCTAGCAGGGTTGTCGTGGCGGGTTCGTATCATATAACAAGGCCTCCCATAGCTAAGATCTCAATAGAATGCACAGTCAGAGAGTCAAGTAACTACTTCCGAACATAGTAATTTTTACGGATGAAGGCATGCAAATGGTGGTGAAAAAATATGAAATGATGGGTAAAAAGGACTGACAGTAGTCGGTTTGTGTGAAATGATGGCATAAGATTTTGATATCCCCNACTACGGCTAAAATAACAACTTTAAGTGAATGATAATAATGAATTAGGATCTTCTCATTAGCCATAGTTCAATTGTATTTACATATAAAGTTTACATACCTCATCTTTACCTTTGATTCATACTTCGAAAAATATAGTGCCTGTCCATAATAGATCTCCAGTAACCATGGGAGAGACTTTGGATTTATTAGAGAAATTGTATCAAGGGTTTGTTTAATTATGAGAGAAGGTCATGAAAGGACAAAATGTAGTATGAATATAGGAGAAGTGAGAGTGAAAGAGCTGAAGTAGATGTTTTTATTGACAGGGAATGTTGAGAAAGTGGTGTTTCAGCAACAGAAAAGAATGCAAAAATGTTTGCTGAAGAGTGATGTTTTAACAATGGAAAATACTGCTGAAGAAATGGTGTTTCAGCAGCGGGGAGAAAGGGCGAAATATTGTTGAACAATGGTGTTTCAGCAATGGTGAAAAAAATGAAATATTGTTGAACAGTGGTGTTTCAACAATGGGAAAAAAAGGGCGAAATGTTGTTGAATAGTGGTGTTTCAGCAATGTGAAAAATGGGAAAAATGAGGAAAATATTGTTGAGGAATGGTGTTTGAGCAATGGGAAAATGAGGGAACATGTTGCTGATCAGTGGTGTTTCAACAATGGGAAAAATGGGGAAAATGAGGAAAATATTGCTGAGGAATGGTGTTTGAGCAATGGGAAAATGAGGGAAAGTGTTGTTGATCAGTGGTGTTTGAGCAATGGGAAAATGAGGGAAAGTGTTGTTGATCAGTGGTGTTTCAGCAATGGGAAAAATGAGGAAAATATTGTTGAGGAATGGTGTTTGAGCAATGGGAAAATGAGGGAAAGTGTTGTTGATCAGTGGTGTTTTAGCAATGGGGAAAATGAGGGAAAAGGGGATGGAAAGGAAAGAAAATAAAGAAGGATGAATGATGGGGATGTTGAATGGGAAGTGAGGGTGTAATGTCCCCCACCTCTTAGAGAGGTAATGAGGAGACTCAGTGACCTGGGCACCCCCACTAGGTCATAGTCTCACACTGAAGGGGGGAAAAAGTCAAGAAGTTAAAAGTTATATTTTTAAGTTGACTTAAGAAAGGAAAAGGAAATGAGTAAAAGATAACTCAACAGAAGAATAGAAGATTAACCTTGGGAGTTAACCTAACTCAACAGAGAATTAGAAGGAAAAGTATAAGTAAAAGGTTGGGGTGCACCTATTACTCATTCTGGTTTTGGATTAGCATTTTCTATTGCTCTTGAGCATTCAGTTTGGGGGTTTTGTTGTACAAACCCTTGTGAGCAACTCAGTGATGAAATATCCACTCACCTTGTTCCACGGCTTGGTCTCAAGGAT
>JZKD02S2005467.1:1082475-1097521 GCA_000966675.3 Picea glauca
CCCTCAGGTTGTAGCCTGAGAAACTAGAGGGTTGGAGCCTCCTTCCAGTTGCAGCTGGAAAACAAAGGAAGTTGGTGCTTCCAATGAATGTAATTCTTCAAGACATATAAGAAAAGCATTCCATGGTTTTCTCCTGATTTGGGTAGTAAAAAACTGGTGTACTATGTATGTGTGTGATTGTTTATTTATTACTACTCATTATTGGATAATAATTCTAAATTGATATAACATTTGAAGAAAAATGATTATAATTACGTTATTACTGATTAACCCCCCCCTCTCAATAATCCAACAAGAGTATCACAATAGAGAAGGGTTAGATTATTGCATAAATATTCAAGTCCAAGTTCAAGTCTTTTACCCTTGAATTTGTTTAAAGAATTATTTTTTATTTCATAGGTTGGGTTCCACATTTTCCACAAAATTTCAGCTTTTAGCATTTTTAATTTGAAAGTTTTACACGTTTAGGTTACCAATGGGGAGAGTTTGATGAGCTTGTAATTTTCCTTTGAGAATATATTCTATAAATTGACAATGGCTTGATGTTCAAACTTTATATGTGATGATAAGGAAACTAAGGGGTCTTCCTTCCCTAAATATCATACAACATTCCATTATCTCATTCTATCAAGGTTGGGTATGTAATACTAGAGTTAATGTAATATTTATAACCTTCTCATTTCCCAACACTTGTTTTATCTAGAGAGGTAAAGTCCTTCTTATCACACTTGTGACTACATGCCTCACAACTACTAACCAAAATTATGGGCCTAGTTGTCTAGATTATGAGACCTTATGTTTCCTCAAGTATGTGGATTTATGGGGCTATGTGACTAAATGAGTCATGCATTCTATTCTTACTGACTGTATAGTCCCTCAATTAACAAGTTCTTCATTTTTTCTAAAGTTATCCACTATTTAAGTTCAATCTCATTGCACATGGAATAAATTGTGCAAATGAACATTAAATCAAGAGAGACATTAAGAAAGTTCTGACTAATTTCTCCATGGGCTATGATCTCACTGTCCTAGCTTCAATTTGCCTCTCTAAGCTAAACACTACCAACATGACTACAAGAAAAGTAATTGACCAAGTGCCAAAGAGTTGAAGGTATTTCAAAGACCTTCCATTGATTTTAGGATCATCAATATATTCGTGTCCTTAAAGAAGGTAGTGCGAAAAAATTATAATATGCTTGTCATTGAAGAAGCATTGTTATTTAATGGTCAATTCATTGTTTAGAATGACAATTCTATTGCTCCTAAGACAATATTAGACCATTTGTCCTTGTTTTGGTGATTAATTTCAAAGGGTGCGTTACAATTGTGTCAACCTACAGTTAAGTTCGATGGGTTGAAATAAATGAGGCAGGAAAGAACCCTTTCACATAATTGATCTCAATTGAATTTTAAACTTTTTTGCACGTTTCCATGTGAAAAACACTTAAATCCGAATTCAAAACTATATGACATGCAGTGCAAATTTCTCTGCTAAACTAAACATTGCATGAAATGTTAATGTCGAATTATATTGAATGTGCTCAACAATTCAATATTATCTTACCATTTCCAATATGTGGCAACAACACATTCAACAAAAACACCAATTTTGACACTTTTAACATACAATGTTAGATTTCACCAAAAGTGAGAAAAAGTTTTCATATTGAAATATTCAATTAGATGTGTTACAAGTAAACCATATACAACAATACAACCTATAAAATATTAGGAGTAAAATTCTTGCAAACAAAAATACAAATTCAAGCAAGACATACCATTGCTTTCATGTTCAAAGCAAATGTCTTGGAATCATATGGATTGGCCTTCACATCAGCAAGAAGATCACTAAATGACTTTGGGATTGTTAATCCTTCTTGAAGTGTTTCATTTTTTTCTCGTAAGAGGAGTTGGGATATTTTTGTTGTAGTTCTCTGCATCATGCTTCAAGCTCTAAACTTTAGATATATATGGAACATAAAACTCCCAATGTAAGAATATCTAAACATGCTAACACATCATCACTTTCAAGCATGCCCATAGAATACAAGTGATCAAGCAACTAGAGTAGAATCAATGGTACTCGTATCCATAGCTAAATACTATAATATGCACATTCAGTTTACTATTGTTCATACAAGAAATATATGACTTAGGTGGGAATACTAAAAAGAGTAGAACACACATATGGACACTCATAGTTGAATAATGCACAGTCTACATTTTTGTTCTAGATAGTGCGTGAGATGCATACAAGTGGTGAAGAGCTTGTGCTCTTGTGGGAACCTTAAACATCACAAGACCGATTGTGCTCAAAACTAAAAAATCACAGTAATAAAACAAACACAATGAACCTTAATCATCATAGAGAGAAACCATTTATAGAAAAAATCAAAATGAAAGTAAAGGGTGATCATATAAAATAAGGTTGTAATCTTACCAGAAGTAGACATAATAGTTAGCAAATAAGATTTCCAAAATACCCATCAGAGGCTTCTCGTATTGTTCTATCCAACCAACATGATTTTATATTAATTTATAATCAATTTCAGAGTCCATCACTGAATGTATCTACTCAGACCTAGAAGCAACAAAGATTGATTACCAAGGAAAATTTTAAGGGCTATATATTGCCCATGGGCTAATTTTCCATGCTTTTTCTAAAACAAATATTCGCCAATTTCCATTTTTTCTACAAGTAATTCACCCAAATTATATATAATGAAATTATTTTACCTAAAAAATAGCCCAAGGTTTATATAAAATATATAAATTAGAAATTTGAATATTTTTACAGAAATATCACCAAACATTTTATAGTTTGCATATTAAGGACTAGTAAGATTCACCAAGGTTTCTACATTCTAAGATAAATTTCCATTCTTAAAATTATCCCTATTGATTACCATATGATTTAATATGCATATGAAAATATATATATAAGAAATCAATGAAAACCTAATTAAAAAAAACTATTAACTAGTCAAGCTCATTAATTGACTCATGATTTGACAGTTTTGTTACTGCTTCAAGCTTCTCTTGGATTTGAGAATTCTTTATTCTCTATTGACGAGGCCAACCACAAGAAGGTGGAAGCTCATATTGTTAAATTTTCAATGAGGTATGGCTCATGTATTCTCTTTAAATTTTATGTTTAGTTTTGCTTGAACCATAACTACTGCAGCAAACCAAGATCACAAGAAGAATAACCATGCACAAGAACACAAAAAGTATCCTAGGAAAACCTTCTCAACAAGGGAAGAAAACCCAACCAATCTGTTGCTATATTATTCAAGAGAAAGACCTCCCACACCATCACCAAACTTATCAAATAAGAGGGTGATGTAATTCTCATAATTTCAGACCACAACTTCTGAAATTATGAGATGACATAATGAAAAGTGTGTTTCCTCAATGGGGATTCATCTTTATTTATATAAGACTTGTCACATCAAATGATGTGTATATTGGCACAATAGGACCGACCTCAATAACTCAAAATATAATTAATAATTACCATATTAATTATCTTTTGTATTTGTTTTTTTGGTTGGGATGAACCATGATAGCGCAAGATTTTCAAGATTAGGGTTCGCATGCACTGGCTTGCCTCCCACCCTAACCACGTCTGAACTCCTCTGCATGCGCTGATCACCTCTGCACCATGGCACTAACCACCATGGAAGAATGGTAACATAAGTGGGGGTGAAATCCCCCTCTTACCGTAACATCACCGCCAATGATCCAAAGAACTCATGAGCGCATCGACCATCCTTTGAGTCGCCATTTCACTTATGAGACCGATATCTGCAGGAAGAGATGGATATAAGCAAAGAGTCAAACATGGATGTTGATTACTCACATCCAAAAGCATCTTGGGTCTGGATACCAGGAAAATGTATCCCCTAAGCCCCAGTTGTGCCTAGGTACTTCATCAAAACCACCAAGATAGGGGAGCATACGCAATTCATGAGAGACCGTGCCCTCATAGGAAAATTCCTAGGTCTTTGGCCATCAGAAAATGACCTAGCTCATTGGATCAAGGCGTGGTGGAACCCCAAGGGAGACTATGAGCTCCAGTTGAGCTCCAAAGGTTTCTTTACAGTAATATTCTACAACCTGGAGGACAATGACAAGATATTTGAAGGGGGACCATATTTCTACAACTCGGCTGGCCTCTACCTACATTTCTGAACAGACCGCTTCTGCCCAAAAAAGGAAAAATTTGCATACACCCCAATATGGATTCGCCTCTATTCCCTTCCTCAAGAATTCTAGTTAGAGGAAATTTTACTGGGCATAGGCAACACCCTGGGTAAATATGTCAAATCTTTTGAAGCTACCAAATAGAGAAAATACACCTCTTATGCAAGGATATGTGTCTATATGAACATCTTCAAATCTCTTCCAGGCACAGTTACCTTAGAATACCAAGAGGAGGAATGGGCCCAAACCATAGACTATGAACACATCCCTTTTAGATGCCGAAAATGCCATGAACATGGACACCTTTTCAGAGACTGCACTCTCAATTTCCCCCTAAGATGGAAGCTGAAGAGAAATCAAAGGAGGGATTTACCCAGGCTCAAAATTGAAGGAAAAAAGTGCAGAAGAATCCCACAACCAACAACGAAAAAAATAACCCAAATAATAATTCATTTGAATCCCTTAACCACCTCCCAGAGGTAGAAGAGGTGGAAAACCGCCACAAGACCGCAGGGAAAGATCCCAGCAAGCACAAGGAAGATCATTCGTCACAAGAGTATCAAACCCCAGCAAACCAAGCAGATCCACAGACTCACCCAGTCTCAAGGAAAGAACTAGAAAGAGAGGAAGACAAAGTCATGGAAATGGATGAGCATGACCTAGCAGAAATCGACCTAGACAAGTTAGAAGAAGCACTCAAAAAGAAGGATCTTCAAACCTTAACAAAGGACCAACTTAAGAAATTTCACAAAGTTTTTCTAGACTCATCAACAGGGGCTACATCTAGGTTAGGGATTAGCACAGACCCAAACCAAGATCCAAGAAAACACCCAAAAGAAAACAAGCAACGGGGCAGAAGATCGGCTCATGAGCTAATAAAGGAGGCGGGAAACTATATGATCAACTCGAGACAGATTCATAGGCTCTTAGAGAGCTCCTTTTACCACCCACCAAATTGTTAGCTATGAAGATCCTCACCTAGAATATCAGAGGCCTAAATGGAAGATCCAAACAAAGGATTCTCCGAAACTGCATCAAAATGGAAGACCCTGATATATTCCTAATACAGGAGATAAAATGTGCAGGGAAAACTGCAGAATATATCATCAAAATATGTTGGCGTAACTGCGAATCCTATCAAACTCACTCAAAAGGGGCTTCAGGAGGCTTGGCCATCCTATGGAATCCTTCTACAGTGATCCTTGATCAAGGCTTCTCCACTCCATGCACCATCATAGCGCACTACAGAGCTATCATTTCGGACAATGATTACAAATGTGTATGGACTATAGAACAACCAAGACAAAGACCTCTTTCTTCAAATCCTATCTTACCTAGGTTCCTTAGCAGAGGGAAAGCGATGGATAATAGGGGGTGACTTCAAAATGATTCTCACGCTCGAGGAGAAGCGAGGGGGGAAAATGCACCTGGAGAAGGCTAGCGCAAAACTCCAGGAACTCATAGAGAACCTCAGACTGGTAGATATTGAGAATAGCAATGGAACCTACACCTGGATCAACAAAAGATCAGGTCACCAATAAATATCATGCAGACTTGATCGCTTCTTCATCTCAAAAAATCTCCTTTTGGAAGGCCCCCTAGTAGATTCCAACATCCTCCCGAAGGTAGGTTTGGACCACTGGCCAGTTCAGCTATGGGTTGACACTATTGCCACCCCCAAGCTTAAACCCTTCATATTTGAAAATTTTTGGCTCTCCCATCCAAATTTCTAGGATTTTGCCCATCACTGGTGGAGCACTGCGGAAACACAGAGGGGTACAAAATTGTATTGCTTCCAGCAAAATATCAAACATTTTAAACAACATATGCGCAAATGGAACAAAGAAGTCTTTGGGAACATTTTCCAGGAAAGGAAAATGTTGGAACAAAAACTAGAGAACCTTCAGGGACAATTCATTCACGTAGGATACACAATCACTCAACAGAAAGAGGAGAGTGAACTCAAAAGGAAACTAGAAGAAAGACACAAGAAGGAAGAAATCATGTGGAGACATAAATCTCAGGTTCAATGGCTCAACGAGGGAGAGAAAAACACAAAATTCTTCCACCATTCTATGATCCACATATGCCTTATCAATCACATCACAAAGACGGATGACTCGCAAGGAAAAACCATGTTAACTCATCAGGAAATAATGCATGAGCTGACAGACTTCTACAAGGATCTCCTCTTAGAACCCAAGGTGGACCACACCTCAGCAATAGAAAGAGTGACCCAAAATATCCCAACTATAATCACCCAGAAATAGAATGAGGCTCCCATGACACCAATAATGCAATCAGAAGTGGATCAGGATATTCAAGAATTACCCACAGGCAAGGCTCCAGGTCCAGATGGTTTCACGACAGACTTCTTCCACTCCTATTGGCCAATGTTAAGGGAGGAAGTGTGGCAACTGGTGGAGGAATCACACATCTCAGGAAAATTTCTCCTACCACTAAATGCCACTTTCCTCACCCTAATACCCAAAGAAGAAAGAGTCACAAATCCAAAGAACTTCAGACCCATAGCTCTTTGCAACGTGATCTACAAAATCATTTCCAAGGTCATAGCTCTAAGACTCAAGCCAATTCTACCCTTCATTATCTCCAAGGAGAAATAAGGATATGTCAAAGGAAGGCAAATCATGGATAGTGTCATACTTGTCCATGAAATCGTTCACTCACTCAAAATCACTCATATTCCAGGTATGCTTCTAAAACTTGACCTTTCAAAAGATTTTGACAAATTAAGCTGGCAATACATGAAAGCTCTCCTGTCGGCTTTTGGTTTCAACAAGGATTAGGTCTCTTGGATAATGAAACTCATTTCCTCAACATTTTTCTCAATCCTCGTCAACGGTGTCCCCTCTCAACCCTTCTCCCCCTCAAGAGGAATAAGGCAAGGTGACCCTCTCTCCCCTTTTCTTTTTATCATAATGGATAAAGCTCTAGGACGCTATATCAAGGCTTCAATTCAAAATGGATCCCTCCAAGGCCTCCCTCTTCATGGGTTACAACCGGTAGCCTCCCATAGACAATTTGTCGATGACACACTGCTAATGAACACCCCCACTATGTAAGAAGTAATTAAACTAAGCTTCATCCTCTCTGATTTCAGCGCAGCCTCTGGCACCACCTTTAATCTGACCAAATCACAGCTCTTCTTTTTTAATACTCCTATGGTGATCCAAAAAAACCTTTCTCAACTTCTGAATACCCCTATCTACACTCTGCCCTCTCGCTACCTAGGATTCCCTCTTTCTGACTCAAAATCCAGAAACATCTCTTGTGACTCTCTCCTACTCTCCATCACCAACTGTCTTAGCAATTGGACCTTTCGCTCCCTCAACCTTCCAGCCATAATCATTCTCTTAAAGTCAGTTCTCCAAGCCATCCCAACTTTCCTCTTCTCATCCAAGTCAGAAATGATCAGAATATCACGAGAGAGGGAAACCGTAAGCATCAATGCAGAAGATCTTCAACTGACAGATGTTTTTGGGAGCTCGACAATCGAGAGTCAGGAGCTTGAAGGAGGTTGTTTCCCAAAGTTGCGAAGTAGCGAAAAGCGCGAGAAAATCTAGAACGTGGGTACTTGAGGAGATTTGGATCGTTGGTGCTCAAGAAGATCTAGACCATTGACAATTGATTTTGGGAACTCATCAATCAGGAGTCAAAAGCTGCCTGCCCAAGTCGCAAGTCACGAAATGAGAAATCACGAAATGCGAGAGAGGATATGGACCGTTGATCCCGAGGAAATATGGACCATCAATTTGGTCTTGAAGGAATCACAATTTCAGGTATCGAAAGAAGGGGAACACTCAATTCTTTTCTATCTCGAGGTGCGAAATCCCAAAATCTGGAACATTGGTGCTCGAAGAGATATGGACCGTTGGTGCTCGAGGAGATTTGGACCATCAATAGATGATTTTGAGAACTCAACAATCGGGAGTCAGAAGCTCGGAGGGAGCAGTCTTCCCAAGTCGCAAAGTCGCGATATGCGAAATTGCGAAACGCGAGAGAGGATCTAGACCGTTGATTGTGAGGAAATCTGGACCATCGATCTGGTCCCAAAGGGCTCGCAATTTCGGGGATCAGAAGAATGAGAACACTCAGTTCTTCACTATCTCGAGGCGCAAATTCCCGAAATCGGGAGTAGCCAAAAGTCGCAAAATGCGAACTTGCGATACAACCGTAGTGAAGTTCGAGAGTACATGTTTCAAGAAAACATTGCAAGCCATTCCTCCGATAACGCGAAGTGTGAAGTCAAGAAGAGGATCTCAGCCGTTGGTTGTGGACCATTGAGGACCGTTGAGCTGATCCAATGGTTTCAGGGACTTGGACCTCGAGAAACTGAGAAGATAAATGTAATCAGTTATACCTTCAGCCACAGGCATTTTTGTGTATGTAGATAGGCTGCATGTCTTTTTGTAAGCCTTCAGTTGAAATTAATATAAGGATCCACTTTTTATTCACACAAAAAAAATATCTTTTATATTAATTATCTATTACATTAAGGTGGGGCCAACCTATACCCTTTACATTACAAATAGGGTTACAGGTAAGTCTGAATCTTGAATAATATAGCGAGGGATCACATACACCCACTAGTGCTTAACCACTAGGGGCACATCCATAGGGATGTTCATATCTCTATCTCACTATGTCTCACAGGAGAACCACAATCACTAGTGCTCAGCCACTAGGATCACGTTCACCTATGCCCATCCACAGGCACGTCCAACTAAATAGATCTTCTTTCCCACTTCATTACACAGAAGA
Source organism: Picea glauca (assembly GCA_000966675.3). Lineage (NCBI taxonomy): Eukaryota > Viridiplantae > Streptophyta > Pinopsida > Pinales > Pinaceae > Picea > Picea glauca. The sequence continues at coordinate 1,091,464 of JZKD02S2005467.1, forward strand.
GTCATCTAGAGTTCATCATCTCAATTCTCTTCTCAAAGGAGGTTAATACATCATCTTCATCTCTGTCTCATAACAATGCACCCAGCTCATGGGAATTCACACATTCACCCTATGCTCAGCCACATGCAAGTACGACTCAACAAATCTCCTTTCTCACTGCATTACACAGGAGAATCATCTGGGGTTGTTCTCAACTCTTGTAAGGAGGAGGTCGTCACTACGTTCCAATTTTGTCTTAGATAGGAACCACACACCCATCTCAGAGGCTCTCTCTCTGGTCGAATTAATCAATTTGTGTGCTGGAGGATGTCTCACGCGGCCATAATCATCAACACATACAACCCCTCCCCTTGCCTCACATCACTCTCATTTCTTCATACCAAATTTAATTAGTAAACAATGCACATATGGATCATAGTGGCAAAGAGACAAAGTTCAAATTAAAAGAACATCATATATAATAGTCAAAGGTAAGATAGAAAATCATGAAATGTACAAATTATATGTCAAAGATCACCAGTCATACACAAGCAAGTTTATGTCTACTACACTATTTCCTCCTAGGTTTTTTTATTTTGTTTCATAAGGTTCACAATTCTAATGTCGACATCTTCTTCTTGATCATGCAATTCTTCTCTCAATGGAGGTGGTGTTGAGTGAGAAATTATAATGTTTCTCACGAAACACTTCGTACCTTGTTAGGTTAAGCGAGGTAAGCAAGATTATCACCCTATGTTTATAGCCTAAGAATAATGATCAAAGTTCCAAATGAAAAGAATATTGACCATAATGTAATTTGATTTTATAATTTTTATTCTTTTGCTTTTAGCTATACATAAAATAAATAAAAAATAAAATGAATAAAAGAAAAGTATGTCAAATTGAAATGTACAAAAATGTATATAAAATTCTTCAAAAAACTGAAATTTATAACAACAATAATAAACGAAATCTAGAAAATACAAGCACTAAAAATGTTTAAATGTTGAAGAAATAAGAGCCACCATGAAAAAAATGCAATGATCCTTTTATAAATAACCCAATAGTGGTTCACGCTAAATGATTTTACAATTTACAAATCTCCATGAAGACTTGGACTAGAGAAGTCTTTAGAAGCCTTATATGTAAATATACGCATACAAAGGCAACTAAGTTCCAAAGAAAGAAAATGAAATCCTAGAGTGAAAACTTAGACCACCTCAAGTAATGTGGAGTACACAATTAATATTTTGCAAAAGGTGTCACTAATTAGCACTGAACGGGTTCAGAACTTCTAATATGTGTAAACAAATGCAGAAAATTGAATAACCTTAAGGGGATTACCATAGTATTAGTATCACTCTGCCTTTCTTTATCACGTTTTAAGTAAATCCTTGCTATCAACAAAGCAGTTTATCCCATAGAAAACTTAGAATGGTGAAAGATAATCATTGGAAAAAAACTCTCAAAGCTTTAGCATACCTCTCAATTGATGAATATGTCTTTTCATTGATGTCCTCCTTTCCCTTTGTACCATTCTTCAACAGATATTCAATTTAATTGTTTCACTTTAATTAACACATTTTTACCATAACAAAAAAAAATAGTTATGAGTCAATGAAGAACTTGATAAGATGGAAAAATATATGTATGTTTCATTTACAGGAGGTAGGTAGGGGCCCACTAGACTCTATTAGGAAATACAACTTATATCTTATGCTCACTTTCCCTTTGGACTCCCCACTCATCATTTCAAAAATATATCATAAAGCCACATATAATGTATAAAACATGTCATAAAAAAAATAGAAATTAAAACATGTCATAAGAGTTATGAGTCAATGAAGAAATTGATAAGAGGGGAAAATATTATGTATGTTTCATTTACAAGAGGTAGGCAGGAGCCCACTAGACTCTATTACGAAAGACAACTTATATCTTATGCTCACTTTCCCCAGACTCATCATTTCAAAAATATATCATAAAGCTACATATAATATATAAAACATTTCATAAAAGAATAGATTATATAATCATGCTCTACTTGTTCCTCTATTGTTCCAAGACTTGAAAATCATGATATTCAAAGTTTCAAAATATCATAGCTTGAACACTAGAAAAAATATTAAAAAGAACATTATCTAGACTGACTCAACAATGTACATATTGTAAAAGCAGAATAAAATATCATTTTAGAGCAATTATGGATGCATATCATAAATGGAATTTCCCATTTTCCTTCCTCCCCTGTTTCTTGAGTATCTGATTTTTCATGAACTGAAGTAGACTGGGAGGATGATTCAATGTTAGGCATTTAAGGCTTCTTTCTTTTCTTATCATCAGGTAATAGTTCTCGAGGTGAGGATTTGATTTTAATAATTGGTGGGCTTTGAGCAAAAGAGATAACTGAACAATATGGGTAGTAACAACCAATGGAGGATTCTTAGGACTATTGGGCCAGTTTAAAATTCTAGATGCATGTGAGTTAACTAAAGGAGCAATGGACAATAACAACCAATGGAGGATTCTTAGGACTATTGGGCCAGTTTAAAATTCCATATGCATGTTTAACTTGGTGTTCTACCCATCCATCCTTTTCTTGCATTGGTTGAGGAAATTCAGGAACATCTAGTGTGTTTGTTAGCCTCCTAGAGATAAGTGCCTAGTTTGAACAAACTGGTTGAATTCTTCTGAATTGGTATTAACATGCATGGAAAATCAGATTCTCTTGTTTTTCCCTTCTTGCCAAACAACATTTGGCTTTCTTCCTCATCCCCTCCTACTTCCCCTTGGGCCTCGACTGAAACATCTCATCTAAAATCATATAAAAGTCATTCTTTATTCAACAGTCATCAAATATCTAATGATTATTAAATATATGCCAATAGAAGAAAGATAAAACTTCACAATATGTTTATTAAATATGATTTACAATAACTTTGATTTGAGAATGAGAGCCTTAAAATAATGAAGGGCTCTTGAATTACACAAGAATTGGGCAGGTGGATTTAAAATGCTCAGTTCCAGGGCTTGGACTCTTACTCTGTTTTATAGAACAACATCATTAAAAAGATTTGCATGGCTCAACTGAAAAATTCTATTTGAGACAAGACTCTTTACACCTTTACAATATGGTACAATGACCAAGTTTGAAGTGTGAATGCTCTTTTATATAATACCCTTCAAATAATAAATATATCACTGGAATATTCTGCCTTTAACCTTTTCTATCTTGAAATGTGATGACGCAATATATACAAGGTCATCTTTGTCAATATACCTGGATTAAAAACAGAGATTTAACCTCAAGTATAGCTTTAATATTGAGTAATATACTCACTGCAAAACAAAGTATGGACCATAGTTCGGAGGGCAAAGAGGTTTACTCAAAGAAATGTCTTTTATACGAAAAGTTGGGTGAAGATAAGGTTTTCCTTTACAAGGTATTCTTAATTAGTATATGTGATAGGTACGGGGTCTAATAGTCAATGAAAAAAGGAACATTTATTTTTTCTCTTCATGAGAGAAAGGTCTAGAATGATAACCCATTGATCTTATGACAAAATGTGGAAGATAGGACTATAGACGCATAAAGAAAGAAAAAAACTTTGTGATATAGTCTTGATACCATGAGAACGTACAATAATGAATTTGAACTTGGAGTTTACTGCTGAAACGAACTTGTAAAAACTTTATGGGTAGGTAGTGTAATTGCTTGTATGCATGAAAAGAACAAATATATTTCTCAAAATGGACTGGGACTGGGACTGGGACAGGGAATAGAAACTGATGGATAGAAGGCAGAGTAAATTAGAGGAAAAACTAATTCCAAACTGATAAATTGTGAAGCAAGAAATGCAGAGGGAAAAAATAGAACAAAAAACAGTATATTAGAATGTATGAAGAACTGGAGAGATTACAATGCAATGGGAAATAGCTGAGATAAATAGGCTCAAGCAAATCAAGAATAGAAAGTATACCTGGCCAGGACAGTTGGCAGTGTACAGTTAGCCTGTTGAGGTTACATTATATTTAACACTCCCTCTTAAACTCAACAGTTACAAACATAAGCACTGATTATGCCTAAGTGTTGTCTCTGAAAATCAAAAACCGATTTTCCCAGTGGCTTTGTAAAGATATCAGCAAGCTGATCTTGAGAACCATAGAATTGTAGTACAATATCACCATTATTGACTAGCTCACGTATGAAATGAAAATGAGTGTCAATGTGTTTGCTTTTATTTTGAAACACGTGATTTTTGGATAAAGCAATTGTTGAAGTATTATCACAGAATATAGGAGTTGGATCCTTTTCTGTATGTGACATATCTTTCAATATTCTTCTCATCCACACAGCTTGAGAAGACGCTGAGGTAGCAGCGACATACTCTGCCTCTGCAGAAGATATTGAAACAATTGGTTGCTTCTTTGATGCCCATGAGATTAGGTTTGTGCCCAGTTGAAAAACATGTCCAGATGTGCTTTTCCTGTCATCTAGGCTGCCTGCAAAATCACTGTCTGTGTAACCAGAAAGTTGATTACTATCAGATTTAGTGTACCATAAGCCGAAATTGAGAGTTCCTGCAACATATCTTAGAATTCGTTTCGCCATTTTCCAATGAGAATCTTTGGGTGATTCCATGAATCTGGAAACAAGGCTGGCTACATACATAATGTCAGGCCTAGTTGCTATAAGATACAACAAACTACCTACTAAACTTTTGTACAGGGTAGAGTCCATTGTAGGACCTTCATCATTCTTGCTCAATTTTGTGCCTAGTGGTATGGGGGTTTCTGCTGGATTGCATTCTTCCATGCAAAATCTTTTAAGGATTTCTGCTACATACTTTTGTTGACAGACAAAAATGCCTTTGGTTGATTGATGAACCTCAATCCCTAAAAAATATTTGATTATGCAAAGATCTTTCATCTCAAATTCAGATTGCATGGCATGTTTAAAATCTATTAACTCAAGATTTCCTGTATAGATCATGTCATCAACATATAAACATACAATCAGAATTTTACCGTGTTGATCTGTTTTGGTGTAAAGAGTTGGCTCATTTCGGCTTCTGTTGAAACCACTTTTGATCAGATACGTGTCAATTCTACTGTACCAAGCTCTTGGAGCTTGCTTTAAGCCATACAAGGCTTTCTTCAACCGATATACTTTGGCTGGCTGGTCTTGGACTTTAAATCCAGGTGGTTGATCGACATAAACTTCTTCTTCTAAAAGACCATTCAGGAATGCTGACTTGACATCCATCTGGTATACTTTCCACTTGTGTTGGGCTACTATGGCCAATAGAGTCCTTACAGTGTCTAATCTTGCTACTGGAGCAAAAGTTTCACCATAATCAGTACCTGTTTGTTGTAAGAATCCTTTGGCAACAAGTCTTGCCTTGTGTTTTTCAATCTGCCATTTTTCATTGAGTTTAGTTTTGTAAACCCACTTGACACCAATACTTTTCTTGTGTCTTGGAAAATCAATAAGATCCCATGTCTTGTTCTTCTCAATGGAGTCAATTTCTTGGTTCATAGATTGAACCCAATGTGGCTCCTTAGCTTCTTCCTTAAAGGATGTAGGTTGACATGACATTAAAGCAAAAAGGTTGTGCTGTTCAAAGTCATCCAACTGCTGATGGATTTCTCTCAAACTTTGAGTTCTCTAATTTTGTGGTTCAGAGAATGATTCTCTGCTGGAAGTTGAGTTATCCTGAGAATTTTCAGGTTGCCTTTGTACTTGCAATCTTGGAAGAATATTTTGAGGTACTTGTTGTTTTGAATTTTCTGCGTTTTCAGAACTTGGCAACAATGGATTTTGACTGTCCATCTGCTGATTTTCTGAATCATTCCATAATTGATTTTCCAGAAATTTTACAACTCTGCCGAGAATTAGTTTCTTGGTGATTGGATTGTAAAGCCTATAATCTTTAGATGTTTCACTATATCCAGTGAAAATAGATTTCTCACTTTTGTCATCAAGTTTCTTCCTTAATTCGGAAGGTATGTGAGCGTATGCTATGCATCCAAATGTCCTTAGATGTGCTACATTGAGCTTTGTTCCACTCCATGCTTC
>JZKD02S2005467.1:1128000-1147388 GCA_000966675.3 Picea glauca
AATCTTTTAATATTATTATAAAATTATTTAAGGTTTTTAATCACATTTTTATGTTTGTCTTTGATATAAATAATATAGTTTTCGATAATATATCAAGTTTTTATCACTTTTATATAAAATATTTCACTTTTCCCATGTTTTTTAATATTAATTTAAATTCATTTTAAAAATAATTTAAAACTTTATTCAAATAAATATGATTTTGAGAAAAATGTATATATGTATGCTTTTACACATTACAATAAAAAGTACATTTACAATTTTATAAAGTAAATAAAATAGCATAAATTGTTTCCTTAAATCATGGAAAAGTGCCTAAACATAAAGTTTTTGTGGCAAATAATTCATTTTTTTTTATTTGGCATTGAGAGTTTAGATATTTCCATTATGCTCATGAAACAAATATTATTTTTCTTACAAACAAGTTTTAGGCAGCGAGCTCATTGAAGGGTTGATTTTTTCATTTAAGACAACTCATTTGATTGTTTTTGTAACTAAGATACCATTTTCACAACCAAGTATTAATGCATAGATTTCTTGAATGATATTAATGCATAGGTTTTTAAACATTTGAATTAATGCATAGATGACTTCCAGAGTGGATGGTTCCTCTTAATAACAAATTACCTTACTCAAACTTACTTTAATAATTTGGGAATCATTATTATGAAATAAACTTATCTTTATATTATATTTACCTTTTCTTCTAAAATTTTAGTGTTAGTTATCATTATGAACCCATAAAAAATTGTCATTGGTAGAATTTGTTTTTTTAATGGTGCATAATATTTTTTGTGCAACTAGAGAACGCATGAAATTCTTACATTAAGGCTATCTATCTACTGCTCACCTCCCTGATGTGAGACTTCCCTCCCTGCTTCCTCACGCATGCCCTCCTCACCTGGAGGGGCCTAAGTGCCCCCCCCTCCCCAACCTCCTCCTTCTTCCTCCTCCATGGGCGTTGCATCTTTTTCCTCCCTAATCGCCTCCCTTCCCAAGCCAACCAAGCGTGCCCCTCCAAAGTTCGTGAAAAAACTAGATCAAATCCCCTCAATTTAGATTCAAAAAAGCTCTAGATCCCTTTCCCTAAAATTTGCAGATCATGCTCTCATAGGTTAGTTCACTAGAATTTGTCCCTCATCGTGGGCTATGGTGATTTGGATTGACAAGAACTGGAAACCCCACCTGAAAGGCAATATCTCTCACGTTCTGTGTGGAAGAGGCTTCTTAGCCATTTTGTTCGAAGATAAATCAGACCAGGATCTCATCTTCAGAAGCATACCGTACTTTATGGGCTCTAGAGGTATGTATCTTAATAGTTGGACCCCATATTTCAGCCCCAAGAATGATATCCCCAATGCATTTCATGTTTTTGTTCATTTCCCCTTCCCCCCTTACATTGTTGGAACAATGAAACTATTCTCTCTATAGGCAATATCCTTGGGAAATATATAGATCGTGTCGAACCCAAAGATGGTCTCAAGGCTTGCACATAGATTTTTGTAGAATATGATATTGAAAAAGGCTTTCTTGAAGCTATTAACCTCACTCTGGATAAATGGACCTATCTACAACAAGTTGACTACGAATAACTACCTTTCAAATGCAAAATCTGTCATGAATATGAACATTTTGCAAAGCATTGTCCCAAATCCCCCCCTGAAACCCTTCCTGAAGAATCTGATCAATGGCAACATCCTAAAAGGAAAAAACAACAACACCACGGCTAGAACCCTAAATTCACACCCACGCCACCCTTGCATGAATCATCTCAAGATTTAGAACCTTCTAGTCTAAACCCGAACCAAGATCCACCCCGCGTGGAGCCACTCCCCTCACAACCTCATCTTACTCCTCCTCCTGCATGTCCCGCAAGTCACCCCTCTATACCTTCATTCCGTTCATCCCCCTCAGCCCCCCCCCTCTCCACATAACCCTACATACCACCCTGAGGATGAAGAAATAGATCAAAGCTCAGAGGATGTCTTAGACTCAGATACTCACGACTCCCCCATTAGAAAAGTGGGCAGAAAATCCAATCTTCACAAGCGGGAAGCTTTAGCCAGGAAGGAAATAGAACTTGGGAAACAAACAACTCTCGATCAACATACCAAGAAAGAAACAAGGAAAACAAGAAATCAAAATGGATCCAACCCCCATAAAGGGGGAAACTCCAAGCCTTCTAAATGATAAAAGAAATCTCCTGGAACTATAGGGGACTAGGGAGCCAACACAAGCTCTAGTTGATACATGAATTAATCAAAGCAGAAAACCCTCACATCCTTTTTCTCTAGGAGAATAAAAGGAATGATATTGGCATCCTTTAGGAAAGAAACTACATCTGGCATTCATGCAAAGGAATGTAAGTTAGTGCAAGAGGATCCTCGGGAGGAATCTGCACACTATGAAATCCAAGCATCTTCTCTATCCAAAGCTAGCACTCTACAACCCACTGGATCCAAACAACCTTGCTTCACATTCCTACTGGTGAGATTCTAAATGTCTTTAATGTGTATATGCATGTTATTTATCAAGAAAAAATTGAATGTTGGACCTCCCTCCAAAACCTTCAAGGGATTCTAGATCCCAAGGATCTTATTATAGCTGGAGACTTCAACACAACCCTTCACCCTAAAGAAAAGAAAGGAGGCACCCGAGTAAGTTACCCCACTCGAGAGCATCTTGAGGATCTCATATTCTCTTTCCAAATAATTGATATAAAACCTTTTAATGGTCGTTTCACTTGATCAAACAGATGGATAGGACCTGGGCATATTACTTCTCGCTTGGATCGCTTTCTACTAAGAAGCTCCTTCCTTAACGAGTCTCTTCCCCACTCCTCCCTCATTCTCCCTTAGACAGGCTCTAACCACTGACCCATCACCCTCAACCTCTCCCCCCTTGAGAATCTCTACCCCATCCCCTTTAGATTCAACCCCCTTTGTCTCTCGGATCCAAATTTTTTTGATATTGTCTTAGACACCTGGAGTTGTAGGATTCAAGGCTCTCCAAACTTCATCTGGGAGGAGAATCTAAAAAGAGTCAAATCGGTCCTCAAGCAATGGGTTAAATTCAACAAAGAAAAAGAAAAAGAAGTCAAAAGAAAGAAAATTAAGGAATTGGAAGAAAACAGAATGGAAATGGAAAAGGGAGCCCCCACTTACTCTCTTCTTCTAAAAGAACAACAAGATTTTATTGAATATCAAAAAATTATCCACTCAGAGGAAGAAACCTGGAGGCTCAAATCTTGAAGTATTTGGCTCAAGTTAGGAGATAGAAACACAAAATTATTCCAAATCCAAACTTTGGAGGAGCAAGGTGAAGGAAATCACAAAGGAAGATGGAACAAAAATAAACAACTTTCAGCAAATTCAGGAAGAAGCCAAAACCCACTTTGAGCACCTTCTAACTAAGGAAGGCATTGTCAATCTCAGGACTCAAGAAGATCTGTTGCTAAACATTTCGACTGTTGTAATCCAAGAAAAAAATGCCCAAATAAATCAAGAGGTCACAGAAAAAGAATTATATGAATCCCTTTTCCAACTTCATCCAGACAAGGCTCCATGCCCAGATGGCTTCAGCACCCACTTCTACCAAAAATGTTGGCACACAATTAAAAAAGATCTCCTCAGAATGATCCATTATGTCCAGAAATCTACAAAGTTGGAGGGCAACACTAATTCCACTTTTCTAGCCCTTATACCAAAATACTCAAATCCATCCTCTTTCTCTAGATTTAGGCCCATATCCTTATGCAATGTCTCATACAAACTCATCACTAAAATCATTTCCAACCATATCAAACCTCTACTCCATAAGCTTATCTCACCAAACCAAAGTGGATTTGTAGAAAAGAGAGAAATGATCGACAAAATCATCCTGATCCAAGAAGCCATACACTCCAGCAAGGAATGAGGAGATCAAGGGATTATCATCAAAATAGACATGGCCAATGCTTTCGACAGGGTGAGGCACAAATTTTTGTTTGCAGTATTACTAAAATTTGGCTTCAGTCCAAAATTTGTTGCTTGGATCTCTGCCTACATTTCCAAGCCATGGATTGCCCCTCTGATTAACGGGCGGCCAACAAACTTCTTCAAAATATCCATAGGGTTGAGGCAAGGTTTCCCCCTTTCCCCTCTCCTCTACATAATTATGGAAGAAACTCTTGGAAGGAAATTGGAAAAGGATCACGCCTCCAAATCAGGGATGATTTTAGGGGATAAATTTCACTCATGAGCTAATTTTCCATGGTTTTTCAAAAAATGAGATTCGCTATTTTAAAAATGATTCGCCCAAATTCTATAGGATAAAATTATTTTACTTTAAAAATTGCCAAAAATTTATAAAAACTATATAAAATTCATAGAAATTTGAATATTTTTACAAAAATATCCCCAATCATTTATAGTTGGTATATGAAGGATTAGTAAGATTCACCAAGGTTTCTACATTTTAAAGTAAATTTCCATCCTTAAAATCATCCCTGCTCCAAATACATTCCCAGTATCAAAAGCGCCCGGGGGGCAAATAGAATAAACCACTCCCAATTCACTGATGACACTCTCCTCATTGGAGGGACCTCCATTTTCATAGCCAAGAGATTTAAAAACACACTGGATAATTTCACCCATGTCTTGGGAGCCCTCATAAATAGTGCCAAATCCAATATCTACATATGGAACACTCCCCCAAGAACAACCCAATTAATAACAAACATCTTTTGTTTCCCTCTCATAGAAAAATGGCAAACCTTCAGATATCTTAGCATCCCAATCTGCCTTAAATCTCTTCCCAATTCTACTTGGAACCAAATCCTCGACAAAATCAAGAACAAGTTGGATCAATGGGGATCCTTCTGGCTCAACCTAGCTGACCAAACTTTTTTTTTTAAATTAGTTCTCCCTGCTCTCCCCATTTTTAATTTTCCTCTCTTCTTGGACCTCGAAGCATCAAAACCTCGATCTCCCATCTCCTAAGATGATTTCTCTGGGAAGAAGGAAAGATTGAAACAAAAAATATTCACCTTGTCAACTGGGATATTGTAAAATATCCAAAAAAAAATGGAGGTCTAGGCATAAAAGACCCTACCCTCTCCAACTTGGCTATGGGAGAAAAAATCTTATGGAATCTTATTTCAGGAAGGATAGACTGGTGGAAAACAATTCTCTTGAAAAAATACCTAACAGGGGACAGACCCATATTTTTATAAAAACAACACTCCTTGAGTAATGGTTCTCCAATAGGGAAACTTCTTTCTGCCTCCATCCCTCTCATTAAAAGCCAACTCACCTGGATACTTGGGAATGGAAAAAAAATCCTTATTGGAACAGACAACATCATGGGAAAGCCACCACTATAGAAACAAAATCATCTTCGACCTCTCATTAACTGCTTAAACTCACAAGGAAAGAAATATATCTTAGATATATCTTTCTGGAACGCAGATTTGGGCGATTGGATAGGGTGGAATCTTCAAAATCTCCCAAGCAATCTTCAGGAAGTGACCCATCAGTTACAAAGTCTTTTGAGAGGTTGTGCTCCCATTTACAACACACTAAAAGATAAGAGAGGTTGGGGTAATGGGGCTTACTCTGTCAATCAAGGATATTCACATCTTCTCTCCCAAACAGATACCCCCCCAAAGATAAGATATGGAATTCCCTTTGGATCAATGACAACCCTTCTAAGGTAAATTCCTTTTGTTGGATAGTTGTGCATGACAAATTACTTACAGGTGAAAATCTTATCGAAAGGAACATACACGATCCTTTCAGATGTGAGATTTGTCACAATGTGCAAGAAACCTCCCAACATATTTTCCTTCATTGTCCCTATGTTATCTCTGTGTGGAAAGCATCCCTCCAAAGCCTCCATAGAAAAATCAGATGGTCGTCCCATCCAAAAGAGATTCTCTCAAATTGGAAATCCTATTATCATGGTTCCTTCAAGAGAAAACCTCTCTTCAGAGACTTATAAAAAGCCTTTCATAAGTTCATTTGTTGGAAAATTTGGCTCTCCCAAAATAGGGCCATCTTCTCCAACCTGCACTCGGCCCCATATCTTGTAGCTAAAAAATCCATAGCCCTTCTAGATGGATTATTCCTTTCCAAATCCAAACCCATCCCCTTCACCCCCTCCTCCAACTTAGAATCCATTTGTATCTCCACCATTTTCCCCTCCGTCCCCCCCATTTGCCACCCTCCCCTCTGACAAGATCCTCCTGGCAGCTTCATGATGACTTTGAGTTATCACACTAGCGCAATAAGAAATTGACACATACTCTTTACTTCGACAAAGCATCAAAAGGAAACCCCGGGGTGGAAGGAGTGAGAGGGGTCATCATTTTCCCAAGAGGAAATAAAAAACTCACCTTCCACTGGAGCCTCAGAATTTCTTCCAATAATCAAGACGAAGCTTACGCTTTGTACCAAGGCCTTCTCCTCACCAAATATATGAACATCCACTCCCTTTATATTATTGACGAATCTAAGATAATCATAAATCATGCCCGCAAAGGCTCTCACCCCCTGAATATCCATTTAAATGCCATATCCCACTAAATCTTTGCAATTACCAAACACTTCTACAATGTTTCCTTTTTTCATGTGCGCAGACACAATAATCAAATTGTTGATACTCAAGTGAATATAGAAATAATTTTGTATCCGATTTTGTTGGTTGTCAATGGTCTCACACAACTAAGCTCCATTCCATGATCCCGTCGCCCAACCTACAATCACTAGGCAACTAGCGGCCAACTCACCTGTTTGATCAGATTGACACTTGGACCTTGAATTCCGTCACTAGCACGAATCCCTCGCATCAAGACACCTCTCTTACTCTGACTCCACCCCTCATCTGGGCCCTCAAACTTCTACATCTCACCTCTCATCGATGCAACCTCCCAACCCGCAGGTTAGAAGTCCATGTACACAGGATCTTTCCTCTTCCACTGGCCAAAAGAGCTCTCAACAATTGGCTCTTCTATTCCCCTTTCGGGAAATCTGCACCCACAAATAAACTTCGAGAAATTTCCCCCTTTATACTTCGGGAGATTGGACTTCGCGATTTCACTAATCTGGTGGTCAAGCACCTTGTTTCTTAGACCCTCGAAACCCAAATTTTTGAAACTCCAATGTGCTCACAAGGTTGACTTTTCAACAACCCTTCATTCCATCGGGATTTCGGACATCGCGATTTCGCGAATACTGATGCGAAATTTCGTGAATTCACCCCATGAAACCCCGAAATGGTCAGTGAAATTGAATTCTCTATCGATAGTGCACCACATGTCCGCCCTACTGATTTCTATGGCCCACATGCTCCTTCCGCCCTTCGGGACTTCGTACTTCATGATTTCGCGAGTCCTGACGCAAAGATTTTGGGACTTCAACTCACTAAACTCCGAAATAGAAATCCACGGGTAAATCCAACGGCTCTTGTTGGCTTGAAATATATAGCTCTACTTCTCCTAAGCTTGAACCCCTCGAAAACACTCGTCGTAACTCCCCTGCTTCTCCGTGAGATTTGACCTCTCATGGGACTTCGCGAATTCTCCACAGAGAATTCCAACCATCCGTCTCTTCCCTTGAGATCTTCTGCACAACTAAACAAAGTATCTCTCTTCGTGGAACTTGTCCTACTACAGCACAATGTCTCTATCTTCCTTTTTAGTCTTTCAAGGTACTTGGCCTCTTGCCTCCCTTCGACCCCTTCGAAGGTTCAAATCCTTCTGAACTTTTCCATGACTTTGAGTCTTTTAGAAAAACCCTTGCTCGCACTCCTTGTGGAAAATCTTCAAACACTTTCAAGTGTTGAACTCCCTTCAACTCTGTGCACTCCCTGTAGTAGTAGTCTCTCAATACTTCACTCAGGTTACAAAACCTGAATCTCTACTCAGCCTGCGCACACCTTGCACGGCTTCTATGCTCAACTTGCACTTTTGAGGAAATGAGAACAAAAGCTACTCCTTCTTAGCTTTCAGAGACAAACCTCTGAACCCTTTGTCAACGCACTCCTTATGGACAATTCAACTGCACTCCTTGCAGGAACTCTTGCTCAGATGGAGAAACAATTGAAACTCATTTTCCTTACTTTCTCTCTCTCAGATTTCAAACATTTAACAAGAAATCATTCATACATAGCATAAAAGTAATTGCATGACAAAAAGAGTAAAACATTCATGAGCATAACATTCAAAAATGCATACACAGAGAATATTTAAACACCATGAGTCTGAATCAAAGCCTTCTTGTATTAATCCAGAACTTTTGTACATGGAATTTGTCTACACAACTCTCTTCTTCTTCTCTTCTATGCTCTATGCTCTCAATTGGCATAATATCCTCTTCTCCTATTCTCTTCTATGTTACAATACACAATGAGGGTGTCCATATCCCATTTCCCTCTTTCATTCTAAACTGTCTAATATATGCATTAATTTCTATCTACTTGCATTAACTACTATAAATGCCTTCTACCTACTAAGGACGAGAGCGGATCGCTCAAGGTCCGTTTAGAATTTACAAGTGTGCCTCCACTTGATGACTTCATTAATGTTTCAAGACATTTTCAAAATTTGCGCTGAGCACTTTTCCAGTTGTCTTTTGTCTCTGTGCTAGCTTGCTTGAGATGCTCCTGCATCATACTCCCTTGCTTAAAAAATTTCATGGGCTCCTATCCATGAGCTCGTGTATAGTGCGTCCATGCCTTTGGATCTCTGCTTCGTTCTCCCAGCTGGCATCTTCAACTGTATGGACCTTCCATTTGACCAAATACTCAAAATATTACTTTCTCCTAGTCTTTTTGCTGACCCTTTTGTCCAGTATGTGCTCCATCTACGGCTTTTCTGCGACTGGCATCTGTTTTGTACACTGGACCTATGGATGCTCATTTCTCGTTCCTGCTTTCTTAGCTTTTTATGGGTACAAATATGAGATATTAAATATCGAAGAGATTCCGATCCCATTGGGTAATTCAATCTCGTAAGCATTCACCCCAAATTTCTTGAAGACCTTACATGGTCCAATTTTCTTCATTTTTCAGTTTATTATATGTTCCTCTCGGGAACCTTTCATTTCTCAAATGTGCAAGGATCAAATCGCCAACTTCAAATTGAAGTTGTCTCTTGTGTTGATCTTCTCTCCACTTATATTCATGGCTCGAACTCTGCAATCGTTCCTTCACCTGGCTGTGAAGTTCCTTCATTGCCTCTATGAAATCTTCTGCACTAGCGCTCTTGATTGCAGTCTGTTCTGAATCTTTCAGCTCATAAATTCCTCTCGGTTGCATGCCATAGAAAATCTAAAATGGACTCTGCCTCGTGCTTTTGTTAACTGATTCCTTATAAGAAAACTGTGCCTGTGGTAATATGTTGTCCCACTGGCTGTGGTGTTCTGTCACCAAGCTTCTCAGCAAGTCTCCCAGAATTCTGTTCACCACTTTTGTTTGTCCGTCCATCTGAGGATGATAAGCCGAACTAAACGACAAGTTAGTTCCCATCTTCTTCCATAAGTTCCTCCAAAAGTGTCCTACGAACTTAGTGTCTCGATCCGAAACTATGCTCCTTGGTAAGCCGTGAAGTCGAATGACTTCTTTGAAAAATAGATTCGCAATGTGAGTTGCGTCACTGGTTTTATGACATGGAATGAAGTATTCCATCTTGGAAAATCTATCCACCACCACAAAGATTGAGTCAAACCCTCTTTGTGTTCTTAGAAACCCCAATATGAAATCCATGTTGACTGCATCCCATGGCTTCTCAGGTATGGGAAATGGTTGATAAAACGTTGCATTCTGCCTCTTGCCTTTTGAATGTTAGCAAATTATGCATCTGTCCACAAATATTTTGATGTCCGCTCGCATTCTTGGCCAAAAATATGACTCATTTAACTTTTCAAATGTCTTGTCATGATTGAAGTGTCTGACCAATCCTCCACTATGTTTTTCCTTCAACAAATTCTCCCTCTTGGAGCATTTTGGAATACAAAGTTGATTACCTTTAAATAGTAAACCTTCCTGGATCATGTATTCTGTCCATTGGCTTCTATCTCTGAGAATTGGACTCTCAGTTGCTTCATACGCCCCTTTAAAATTTGGATCATCTCTGTACATGTCCTTAAGATCATCCAAACCCAACGTTTTGACTTTGAACTCCTGCAATAGCAAACATTTGTTGCTAAAAGCATCAACAACTTTGTTAGTAGTACCAGAAATATGTTTAATCACAAAAGTGAAATTTTGCATATATTCAACCCATTTTACATGTCTTTGATTGAAATTTTCCTGTTGAGTCACAAATTGCAGTGCATGATTGTCACTGTATAGGACAAACTCCTTCGGGATCAAGTAATGTCTCCATTTCTTCAATGCCTGTATAATAGCATAGAACTCCTTATCATAAGTGGAATATTTCACTTTCGCTTCATTCAGTTTCTCATTGAAGTATGCTATCGGCCTGTCTTCTTGACTCAAGACTACCCCTATTGCAAATCCACTTGCATCACATTTTACTTGAAATGTCTTTCTGAAATTCGACAACACCAAAATTGGTTGTTCCGTAATTTTCCTCTTCAACAGATTAAAAATCTTCTCATCTTCTTCTATCCAGTGAAAATACTTATGTCTCTTCTTCACTGTATCCATCATTGATGCACTAATTCCACTGAAATTTCTGATGAACTTTCGGTAGAAACTAGCCAATCCATGAAAACTCCTCACCTCAAAAATATTCTTTGGTGATGGCCAATTTTTTATTACCTCCACCTTATCTGGATCCATCCTCAACTTATTTGCAGAAATAACGAACCCCAAATAGATGAGTTATGTCTTCATGAATGAGGACTTCTTCATGTTTATCAACAGCTTCTCCTACTGTAACCTTTTCATTACTGTAGTTAAGTGTTTCAAATCTTCTACCACTGTTTTACTGAAAATCAGTATGTCATCCAGATACACAATGACAAATTTTCCGATGAAATCCCTCAGGACTTCGTTCATCAACCTCATGAAGGTACTCGATGCATTTGTTAAGCCAAATGGAATAACAAGCCATTCATACAACCCTTCGTTACTCTTGAAGGTTGTCTTCCATTCTTCACCTTCTCTCATGTGGATTTGGTGATAACCACTTTTCAAATCAATCTTCGAAAAAAAAATTGCTCCACTCAAGAAATTCATCAGATCATCCATCCTTGGAAATGGAAATTTGTACTTGATGGTTATCTTATTGATCACCTTGGAGTTAGTACACATCCTCTAGCCTCCATCTTTCTTCGGACTGAGTACTGTCGGAACAACACATGGACTCAAGCTTTCCCTGACCAACCCTTTGTCCAAAAAATCCTGGAATTGTCTTTTGACCTCTTCATTCTCCTCTTGCGTCAATCTGTATGCGGATTTTTTTGGAAAACTAGATCCTAGTATGAGATCAATGTGATGACTCACACTTCTGATCGGTGGCAATGAATGAGGTAGTTCGTCCACTACTATATTGATGAATTCTTCCAGCAGCTTCTGGATTTCTTCTAGTAAATCATCCACTCTTGTGCTGGTCAAAACAATTCTAGGCTTCCTAACCACAATGAATTGTGGATCCTCCTTCTTCTTGACCTCTGTAAGAAGTTCCTTCCCACTCATGAGAAGTACAGTGTTACTTACTTCAGGTTTCACCTCCTTATCCTTGATTGGAAGCAACATGTGAGTCCTCCCATTCTTCTCTAGGGTATAAGTGCTCATTCTCCCATCATGAATCACATTCCTGTCATATTTCCATGGTCTACCCAACAATAGATGACAAACATACATAGGAATAACATCACAAAGTATCTTATCGTTATATTCTCCTATCTTAAATTCAACTAAACACTATTTAGTGACAGTTACCTGATGTCCTTTTTGTAGCCATGAAGATCTGTATGGGCTGGGATGATCAATTGTCTCCAGCTCCAGCTTTTCTACCATCTCCATTGAAACGAGATTTGCCATGCTACCACTATCCCCAATGACTTGCATACCCTGTCCTTGGTCTTGCAAGCAGTCTGAAAAAGTCTATTTCTTTGGACTGAACTCTCCACCTCCTTCTCTGGCGTCAAAATAACTTTTCGCATCATCAATGATCTTCCTCCTTCAACATCTTCTGCCTCAATATCTCGCCTCTGCGCTTCGGCGATGTGAGTCTCACCTCCTTCTTTCTTTCTTTCTGGACATTCATAAGACTTGTGTCCATCCTTTCCACACGTGAAGTATTTTATTACTCCACCTCTTCCTCTTCCTCTACCTCTAGTATGAGGAAACATGTTATTATGAAGATAATTTCCTCTCTGTTCAGTATGCTACCCTCTTTGTTCATCATATTTCCCTCATTGTGAGCTTCCACCTTTCTCAGTTCGAGTCTGATTTTTATTTTAGTCCTCCTTGGGTTTCTGATTTTTATCCTGGGCAACTAATTTGCCTTTGGGCTGACTTCTGCCTCGGCTTCTTTGATCCTGATTTCGGCTCAACTTCTCTTCAGCTTTTAGAGACATCTGATAAGCATCTTCAACCGTTCGGATGGTCATCATTCTCATCTCATCTTGAATGTCGTATCTCAGGCCATTCATGTACCTGGCAACTTTTTCATCATCGCTTTCTTGATGACCTACCCTGATGTTCAGCCTGTAGAATTCTTCAATATATTCTTTCACTGTCATCAACTTTTGTCTCAAGTTTTGCATTCTTCAAAACATAGTAATTTGATAATCTCTGGGGATGAATTTCACATTAATCTTCACAACCATCCTCTCCCAACTCTTGATCTTCTGCTTGGCTTTGCAGTGTCTGTCAGCTTGTAGCTCATCCCACCACAATGTTGTATGTCTCTTTAATCTCGTGACAACATGTTTGACCCTCTTGTCCTCTTCTACATATTCATAGTCAAAATATGTGTCCAGGGCTCTTATCTAGTCTAGAATCTCCTCTACATCTAGATTCCCCTCATAAACTGGAATGTCCATATTGGCTCTTGCACCCATTCTTGCAATAGCTCTAATCAGGCATTCATTGGCTACATCTTTGGCTACAACTTCTTCCCCTTCATGTTCAGCCTCAATTTCACTTTCGGAATCACTAAGATCCCCAACACCGACTGTGCACTTCTGTGCTGTCTCCATGTCTTCAAGTATGGCGCGTAGGTCACGTGTCTCTCTCTCCATGGCTGGAACAGGCATCTGCCTACCCCTTCTTTTCGGCGGCATTTCCTTGTCCTCTAGTGGATCAGGTGTTTGCCTATCCCTTCTTCTCAGCGGCATGGTGAATTCTCCTTTTCCCTGCTATAGGAAGCAAAGAAAACTTTCTACGCTCTGATACCAAGCCTAACGCAGCCTCCCAACCCGCAGGTCAGAAATCCATGTACACAGGATATTTCCTCTTCCACTGGCCCGAAGAACTCTCAACAATTGGCTCTTTTATTCCCCTTTTGGGAAATCTGCACCCACAAATAAACTTTGAGAAATTTCCCCCTTTATACTTCGGGAGATCAGACTTCGTGATTTCTCGAATCTGGTGGTCAAGCACCTTATTTCTTAGACATTCGAAACCTAAATTTCTGAAACTTCGATGTGCTCGCAAGGTTGAATTTTCAACAGCCCTTCATTCCATCGGGATTTCGGACTTCGTGATTTCGTGAATCCTGATGCGAAATTTCAGGACTTCACCCCATGAAACCCCGAAATGGTCAACGAAATTGACTTCTCTGTCGGTAGTGCACCACCTGTCTGCCCTGCCAATTCCTATGGCCCACATGCTCCTTCTGCCCTTTGGGACTTCGCACTTCGTGATTTCGTGAGTCCTGACGCAAAGATTTTGGGACTTCAACTCACGAAACTCTGAAATAGAAATCCACAGGTAAATCCAACGACTCCTGTTGGCTTGAAATCTACAGCTCTACTTCTCTTGAGCTTGAACCCCTTGAAAATGATCATTGTAACTCCCCTTCTTCTCCATGAGATCTGACGGCTCACGGGACTTCGCAAATTCTCCACAGAGAATTCCAACCGTCCGTCTTTTCCCTTGAGAACTTCTGCACAACTAAACAAAGTATCTCTCTTCGTGGAACTTGTCCTACTACGGCACGATGTTGCTATATTCCTTTTCAGTATTTCAAGGTACTTGGCCTCTTGCCTCCTTTCGACCCCTTCGAAGGTTCAAATCCTTCTAAAATTTTCCACGACTTTGAGTCTTTTAGAAAAACCCCTGCTTGCACTCCTTGTGGCAAACCTTCAAACAATTTCTAGTGTTGAACCCCCTTCGACTCTGTGCACTCCCTGTAGTAGCAGTCTCTCAATACTTCACTCAAGTTACAAAACCTGAATCTCTACTCAGCCTGCACACACCTTGCAGGACTTCTGTGCTCAACTTGCACTTTTGAGGAAATGAGAACAAAAGCTACTCCTTTTGATCTTTCAGAGACAAACCTCTAAACCCTTTGTCAACGCACTCCTTGCGGACAATTCAACTGCACTCCTTGCAGGAACTCTTGCTCAGATAGGGAAACAATTGAAACTCATTTTCCTTACTCTCTCTCTCTCAGATTTCAAACATTTAACAAGAAATCATTCATACATAGCATAAAAGCAATTGCATGACAGAAAGAGTAAAACATTCATGAGCATAACATTCAAAAATGCATACACAGAGAATATTTAAACACCATGAGTCTAAATCAAAGCCTTCTTGTATTAATCCAAAACTTTTGTACATGGAATTCATCTACAAAACTCTCTGCTTCTTCTCTTCTATGCTCTATGCTCTCAATTGGCATAATCTCTTCTTCTCCTATTCTCTTTTATGTTACAATACACAATGAGGGTGTCTATATCCTATTTCCCTCTTTCATTCTAAACTGTCTAATCTACGCATTAATTTCTATCTACTTGCATTAACTACTATAAATGCCTTCTACCTACTAAGGACGAGAGTGGATCGCTCAAGGTCCCTTTACATTTTACAAGTGTGCCTCCACTTGATGACTTCATTAATGTTTCAAGACATTTTCAAAATTTGCGCTGAGCACTTTTCCAGTTGTCTTTTGTCTCCTCACTGGCTCACTTGAGATGATCCTACATCACTCATCACCATGATATTCCCTCTTTCACCTTAATGCATGCCACTCCTTCCATACCCTTCATTTCCCCCGACTTGGGAATTCACTTCGGCACTCTTCCGGCTACATCAGCTTGTTGTAACAAGACCTTAAGGGTGACGGATATGATCAACATGACTTCATGGGAGTACTATCCATTTAATTCAGGCAATGTGAGTAGTACTAGAATTAATAGAGTGTATGATATCAGTTCGTGTGAAAAATCAAAGACGGCTAATTGAAATTGTCCTCGGAATATCGCATATATGATGGATCATATCAAAAGAAGCATGGTGCATCAATTAGTCTTATTTCATATTCTGAATAAGAGTGGGAGCTCTATCCCTTCTTGGATCATAGATATTGGCTCTTGCAATATTCAGACAGGCAGTGAAAGAAATCTCAAAAAAATGAGAAGGAGCACAGGAAGTCATTGCACCATCTCAGTGGAAGAACATAATGAACTCGTAAATATGGTGAAAACTCTTCAAATTAACCTTAGAGACCTATCAACCCAAGTCCTAACAATAACAAAGATTACCATCCAGCAACGGGAAGAGCACCAATGGACAAGGGATGAATGTGAGGAACTAAGGAAACAACTAGCTAATCTCCAATTCGGCGTCGGGCTTGTTTCACCTTCGGCTTCCTCAACATCTTCTGCATCCATCTTCGATGAAGCCTCTTCTCCTGAACCTCAACCTCAAAGACTGGACATAAATCTGAGGTAACCAATAGAAGAAGAACCTCTAGCACTGGACGAGAACAATGTATAAGTGTATGATTTGTTTAATAGTGTTTTTGTTAGGCTCTTATTGCAAGATTTTCACTGTAAAAACTTTGGTTGGATTTAGAATATTAGAAAGTATCGCCTCTGCTCACCACCTATATACTGGGAGCCTACAAGGAGGCACATTTTTTTATTACAGGTCCTACAAAATACTTTTTGTACTTCTCTTGCGATTATTCACAATCTTTTAATATAAATTTTCTCTAGTTTCTGTTAAAAAAAAAAAACTTTGTTGTGCAACTAAAACATTAATTAAATTCAATATTTGTTGTATAATTAAATTCTTGATTAAATTTAATTAATAATAAATAATGGGAATATCCTTACCAATGGTTATAGTTGTGTTTATTATATTTTAGGAGGCGTTGTTACTTGGATACACATTTTTATTTTGAACTTTCTTTTCCAAGAAAAAATTACCATTTCTATTCATTATCTAAAAGAAATTACATTCTTTATGTGTTCATGCACTTTACAAAAAGAGTGGGCTTGGAGAGGCCCCTCTAAAAACACTAATCTATATATAGCTACAAAAAATCAACTAAATGTCTTATCATATCTCAAAACAAGATTGTTAGTCAAAGATCATATGTATATTGTTTATGCATGGCATTTAAACCTTGCCTAAAATCTGTTGGGAATAGGCCCTTTATAATTTCTAATACTTTAGGAACATAGAACCACAAATGTAAAATCTATAACAATGTTAAGTAAAGACAACTAGACATTAAACTTCACCTTATACAACATATCAAATTCAAGTTTCAGAGATAATGTGAATTCCATCCTTTACTTCCTCCATAAACACTAGCCCTTTGGTTACCTATTGTCCTTTATTTGAGAGTGCATCTACTTCTACATTGTGCTCTCTATAAACATGTGTGAATGAGATGAATTCAATTAGAGAAATCGCCTCCTTCAATTGAACTCCTATGGGCCTCAGTGATATGTTTAAGATTTGACAATGCCCTTCATCCACTAAATAACCAAACTAAACTCTCCATAAACTTGTAATCATTTGATGTTCATTTCCATACCTTTTTTTAGAAGGATTTTTTAGGCCAAGAATTATGCATTGTTATTTAAGCCTCAGGATCCCTAAACCTACTTTAAAATTTACGTAATTATTATATGGAAAAAAAACTGTAACACCCCCAAAACTAGTGTAGTTTTATTGGCCTTGTGTCTCTTGATCAAAGAGTCCCCACACATGGCTTTTATTTATAGCCAGATCCACCAGATTTCTATATTTGTTTTTACTTACACTCCTTCAATAGGTTGAAGTAATTTCTTTGATTTATAGGTAGCATTAAAGGGGTAGAATAATTTTCTCCTCTAAGACCATTGAGTTCCTTGCCAACCAAAATCCCCATATATTCAAGAAAGGCACTGCTTCGAATTCTTTTAGTTCCTTTTTGGTCATCAAACATTTTAAACAATCCTCCATTGAATCGCCTATCCATCCATCCTTAACTCTAGTTAGAACATGCACTTCAGAACAAATTTTCTTAGAACGTACAAGTGATTTATTGTTTCTTCACTATCTCTATAGAGAATACAAATTATTGAGGCTTGTATAAATCTTTTCTCCATAATATCCCATCTTGGAGCCTTATTTTATATGTCCAACCACATGAAAATGTGTTTTTTATTTGGGGCCTTTATCCTTCATAGTATACTCCACCATTTTGGTTGATTGACCCTTGAATGAAAAATATCACGGTACCCCAATTGCACTATGCACACACCCAAGGTTAGGTTTCCTGACCAAGCAATAAAATCTCTTTCTTCCCCTATTCTAACATGGTTTCTAGTTAAATTGTCTACATGTTTTCCATGCTTTTGTTAAATCTTTTTCTAACCCTAAATTAGCCTTTAACCAACCTTGTTTTTGTATGTTCATGGAATTTTCATCCACTATCTGATTGAGAGTATAAATCACTTGATCTTATATTACCTCCAACAATCTCTCTAGCATCTTGTATGCATTTATATTCCCAATCCACAGACCTATACCCACCCTCACTTATTCCCCATTTCCCACTTTACAAACTAACCAGTTTCCTATCATTGGGATTGTTTGCACTATGAGCTTTTCAATTGTATGGATACATGTTCAATGCTTTTCCTTGTGCTTCTTATCTAGTCTATCATTGTTTCAAGTGCAATATACTTATATGCAATGGTTTTATTCCAAATACCTTCATCTATAATTGCCCTCCATAAGATCTTGTCTACTAAAGATTCCCCAAAGATATGGATATTATTTTATTCCCATCCACCCTCCTCAGATTTTGATATATATTTCATTTTTACTAGATGAATGCCTCCATTTTCTCTCTTCCTTATCCACAAATTTAAAAACATTCTTTCTAATCTTCTCTAGGACCCCTTTAGGAATATATGCTAGGGAATGCCAAAAGATTGGAATAGCCTCTAGAACAAACTTTACAAAGGTAAGTCTCCCCCAAATTGATAGCCATTCGTTACACCAATGATTGATTCTTACCTCAATCTTCCCTATTAGTTAATTCCACTCTCTTTTTCCATATCCATTTGGTTTTAGAAGAAAACCTAAATGTTTAAAATTAAGTTTGGATCTATATTCGAAGATATGTATTCTTATATGGAAATCTCTAAATTACCTTCCTTCCATTGCCCTCATCCAAACCATTAAATGAGATTGTTGAATTTTGAGTATTTATTTCCATTCTAGTTGCAGTTTTGTACAAATCTAGGATTTCCTAAAACTTGTTTGCTTCCATTATTGTTCCAACACTAAAGAGAAACACATCATCTACAAACAACAAGTGAGATAAAGATAAACTCACCTCCCACCTTTATACAAAAAAAAAGGCATCTTGATTTCATGGTCTACTTGTACTCAATGGACACAAATTTTGACTATCCTCATATTCCAAGCTTGTTTGCATATGTACAACAAGATAAGACAAATTTTCCGGTAAGGCCCTTAGAGGTCATGCTCAATTGGGGAAAGTGTGCCTTTGTAATTTCATCAAACAATTGGTATGCATACTTAGTCGAGTATTTTTTTTCAAATAGTTACAATACATCTTCAATTTCTCGGGAAATGTTAATCTTGCATTGGAAAATCAACACCAAGGATATATGGGGAGCTACACAAGGGGTCAACGAAGCAAAAAATGAAAAAGAAAAAAAAAGAGGATGTATATGGTAGAGGATGGATAAGAAAAAATTATGTATATTTCATAGAACAATGCATGAAGGATTATGAACATTGTCCAAATTTTGTATGGGAATTTGATCGAATAGTATCATGTTATCATTGACATAATGATTTAGTTGAGAAGAAGTGCTTGTGTTTTAAAAGTTCTTTTTTTAGTTCCGTAAAAACTATTGAACTATTTATAGTGCACACCTTTTCACATTAGTTATAATGTTTCTAATAAGATTTAAAAAATATTAAAAAAAAAACACTATTAAAAATAAATAAAA
>JZKD02S2005467.1:1196541-1213530 GCA_000966675.3 Picea glauca
TGCCCCCCCCCCCCTAGTTACAGGCATCATTCGCCACTGGGCATTAGCCCGGGGTCGACGGGGTTCGGGGTTGGTTTTTTTCTATTTTTAGCGGTTTACTAAATTAATCATGAATTAAGGGATTAGGGTTTTGGTATCTATGGAATACCTAAAAACATTGTATATATTGTATGGTGAATGGTGAAATTCAATAATGAATATAAGAAAGGTTTTTTCGGTTGAGGGTTTCCAGTATAAAATCTTTGTGTACTCTGTGTATGAGCCATTGATTAAATTATGTTTTGCTTAAGAATCTATATGCATTGCTTTTCTTCACAAGTTTAAAACTTACAGATACTGGGTAAGTTTCACATGGAAGGATGAAAACCCATGGATACTCCTCTTCCAAGAAGCTGGAGGAAAAAGGATGCTACTTCTGGAGAGGTATTCGATGCTACTGTCTATCAATAGTTAGTGGGTTTGCCAATGTATCTAGTGAACACAAGACTGAACATTTTCTATGCAGTTAACCAACTAAGTCAAGTGATGGTTAAGCCTACCAATCTCTTTTGGAAGGAGGGTAAGCATGTCCTGAGATACTTGAGCAGCACATCTGAGTATGGCTTATGGTATAGATAGACGAATGAGGTGAATTTGCATGGCTTCATGGATGTATATTGGGCAAGCATCCCAACGGATAGAAAGATCACATCAGGGGGGATCTTTAGTATCAGATATACAATTGTTTCTTGGTACAGAAGGAAACATAGATCTGTGGTACTCAATTCAGCGGAAGTGGAATACATGGCAGTGAGTCAAGATGCACATGAGGCTATCTGGATGAGAAAGATCTTGGTTTGTTTGTTTGGTTCTCATTTAGATCCGACAGTGATTCATTGTGATAATCAGAGTTGCATTAAACTCTCGATTAATCCTATGTTTCATGATAGATCTAAGCATATAGATATCCAGTATCACCATCTCAAAGATTGTGTGGAACAAAAGATCATGTTGCTTCAGTACATTCCTACGGAAGATCCAAGAAAAAATTTGAATACCATAGAGATAGGATTGAGGTGAAGGACAATCCATTTCTTGTTGAGAGGGAGTGTTGAGATTCAACAAGGAGATCCTAGTGAAAATTATGCACCTACACTAGGATGGAGCCTCAGGCTATTTTCAAGTGGAAGTCTATTTATAGATGATGTTCTATTTATAGATTTATGTTGACTATTATTATCCCTTAATAATAGTTGCACAATAAATATTAATCTATTATCTCATAATTACTTGAAATAGTTAACTAAAATTGAAAATTAGTTAGCTATAGGAAATTCGAGTTCAAAGGTTGATTGGTGGGACATGGAAGTCGAATTAGTTGTAACTAAGTGACTTGAAGTTGTAACAGAGTTATAAGTGTAGTTGTGTGAGTTGTGAAGTAGCTTAACTCAGTTATGTGAGTTAATCTCAGTTGTACTAAATGTAACTGAACTTACACTAGTGACAGTTCATTCAATTAATTATTAATTAATTCACAATCAGTGATCTCACATGCAACTGAAGATTTACCACTGTTAACTACATGCATGTCACATCTAGTGGAGACCTAGTTGAGATAACAGGTGAAAGGGACAGTTTGGCTATCAATTGTGATTTGAGTGAAGTGCACTCATGCAATCACACACACAGTGGATTTTCCCATGAGAAATGCATAGCCTAGGTAAGAGGCATTCGAATTCATTTGTAGGTTTTCCATTGCAGGGATTTGCGTAGAGGAGGCAGACTGTCTGGAGGCAGAGAATTGGCACATGTATTTGCTAATTTTTGCATGACAGTGTGAGTTGATTGTATTTGACTGAGAGCTCTTGGATTAGAGTTTTGTATGATATTTTTTCATGATCCATGATATACATAATATATGATAGTGGGGTTTTTAACTTTATGCTTTACCGGTAAAACATCTATGTTATGTGTGATTGATCTTTCTTCTTGATATTGCAATTGGCGATCGTGTTTTAAATTCCACAAGAATATTAGTAGAAGTGATTTTGTATTTAACAGTGGCATTGTTGTTGGGAAATAATACCCTATGGACTAACAAGCTAGGGCTAGACTTGCATGCAGATTTTCACCTTCCAAAAATGACCTTTAACCTATCACCCCAAAACTCAAAACCCCTTTTTCACACACAATCATGGAAAAGACCTACTAACCTTTTTACCGAAGTTTGGTGTAGATCCTTCATTGCGCTTTGTCCTCTTTCTCTCGCTGCTCCTTCCAAAGACAATCCTGCAATCAAGACAAAACACTATGCATGCATTCTATTTTCTACTTTTGGGTTAGAGATTAAGCATAAATCGAATAAAACATATAGAACTCATGCATTTGGGATGGAAAAAGTATTCTCTTTATTAATCTCAAGATGAATCAACTTACAATGATGATAGAGATCGACCACCGCTCCTTGATCCTGATCCTGGGCTCCTCCTCTTCTTTGTCCTCCAACTGCTTTGCTTTAATTCTCCTTAAGCTTGAGGAAAGGCTAAAGGGTTGGGACAAATGGATTTGGCAAATGGGCAGAGTTTCTTCTCTGTGATTTTCCTCCTCCAAATGGTACCCCTACCCCTTCTTTTATAGGCTAGAAAGAGCTAGGGTTTTGGACGAACTCTCGACCATGCATGGATGGGAGTTTCAATTAACTAACCCATAGCTTTTGTCCCGTCGGAAACTTTCCTGTTTTTGTGCTTTGTTAGGTAAATGCGGGCTGTAGTGGGCCTGCTAGCGTTTGCCCGCGGGCTGTAGTGGGCCTTCTAGTGTTTGCCCATGGGCTGTAGTGGGCCTGCTAGTGTTTTCTTTGATTTAAGAGGATTTTCAAGAGTTTATTCAGCATGGCTTTGGCAAGGAAAGGATATGATTTGGCCTGATGCCAGGTAAGCATGTATGGTGCAATTTAGGGTTATAACAGATGCCCCCTAATGTGTGAGGCCAGAAGAGAATCTGATGGACAAAATACATTACCAATCTTTACCAATTTGTACTGATATGCTGAATGAGTGAGCCCAGGAATCAGGAGGTGTCGTCTGCAAAAACATCAGATGTCTCACCGAGGTGGGCATACCCATGCTCGGGATAAAATAGAACGCATGGCTACCAATCAAATACATTGTAGATCCATGTCATATAACTATATAAAGTGTAGCCGCGAACAGTACACAAGGGATCTACATCTCGAAATCAAAAATATATACATGCAAAGTATCCATCTTCATAGAAGTTGATAAGGTCTGATGGCTAGAGATGAGGACTTCAGAGCTCGAGCAACAACTTCAAAATCTTCAAAACTCGGGTAGGAGTGTGACACGAGTGTATGACTGCACTACCTAGAGGTCTTCGATGGCTCATCGGGCATGGACAAAATTGATAATCTTGATGATCAGACTGAAGGCTTCAGTGATTTCGAACAAGGACTTGATTGGACATTCAGGATGGCCAGGTATGTAGACAAGAGAAATATTGTAGAGGGGCTGAATCAGGATTAGTGACAAACTTCCCTTAGACAGTAGCACGACAAGTGATAAGACTCATGCAGCATATCTGTTAATCATAAGTCTACGAAGCAGGAGGCAATGCAAACTCTCCATATGTTTGGAAGAGTAACCAAACAGTGGAGGACACAACTCTATATAGAGATCAAAGCTTCCTAAGGTCGTACTACATCCCATAGTTTGAGGATCAAACGGACAGATGTGCTTTATCCAAGGGCGACTCATTATGCTGCCAATAAAGAAAATACTTTTCCCATCCTCTTTTTGGGGTATATTTGATTTTTTTGTTCTTTTTGATGATAAAGGAATATTACGTTACAACGGAGGAACGAGTATAGCAAACATACAATCTTGAGACAGAAGGACAAGACTGATGTTCTGGGAAGTGATACTCGGAAAAAATCCTCCAGTGGCCAAAGGTGTTAATACGCAGAAGCAAACTGTTACAAGGCTAATGAGTAAGGTATGCAAATGCGGTTGATAGAACACACAATGGTAACATCCTTCGATGTAAGTTTAACGAGCCCAGAGAAGGGAAGCTCGGTGGTTTTTCATATTTAGAGAGTCTGAAAAAGCATAAAAGGAGACTTCATTGGGGTACCTTTTTCGACAATAGTCTAGTCGGTTCAAAAAAGGGGTAAACTAGCACTGATTAGACGTCAATTCAAAACCAATTTAACGAGTGTGACAAGGACAAGATCACTCAGCAATTTTTTCAATTTTAAGGAGTCTGAAAAAAGCTTAACTATGGACTCCGTCAGGAATGTTATTCTGAACCATTTTAACGAGTGTGAAAGAATAAGGTCACTCGACAATCTTTTCAATTTTAGGGAGTTTGAAAAGAGCTTAATTATGGACTCCGGGGGAGTTTCTTTTTCGTAAATTTAGTCCCTCAGGCCCGAAAAAGGAATAAAATCTTACCTGAGGATACTCTTCTAAAGAATGGGAATTCGATAGAGTATTCCTTTGTTCATACAGTTGACCATCCAAACCGAAAAAGGGGTAAACTACCGCCGGACAGACGTGACTTCAAATTTCAGTTTAACGAGTGTGAAAGATCACAAGATCGCTCGGCAATCTTTTCATGTTTAGAGGGTCTGAAAAGGGCTTAAAAGGAGACCCGTTTAAGGAACGTTCTTCTGGACCAATTTAATGAGTGTGAAGAAACAAGGTCACTCGACGATCTTTTCATCTTTAAGGAGTCTGAAAAGGGCTTGAAGAAGACTCTACAATGGTTACTTTTCTCAGTTAATCCGGACGAGATCGAAAAGCATAAATGCAGTCTCGTCGGATGTTGCTTTCGGATCTCAAAGTGAGCTTGAAAAACAACAAAGTTAGCTCATGATAGACTCTTTGTGGATCGATGCCTGGCATCTCCTCGGGGGAGCTGTATGATCCGACGAAAACATTGTCTATGATGCCAGGGTTTCGGGAGATGTTGATGGGTATAGTTTCAGCGATAGTCGCCATATTGCCCTCAGCATAAATTTTCTGTGTAGCTAAGAGGTTAATAGGAAATGGCTGATCTCCCGTCATGGTGATAGTGAATTCTCGTACCTCAATTTGGCTCAACTCTGGGAGAAAATATGATTTGTGATGAAGATCTTCCCAAGGTTTGTCCGGACTAGTCAGTGCTTCAATTATAGCTTCGTTGGAAGGCAAGACTAAGTCTAACGAATCGGTGGTAGCAAGAGAACCTTGAGCCCAAATAGGCTCGTTCAGTGGATCCAAATTTGGTGCGGGAGTCGGATCAGGGTTAGCTGAAGCTTGCTGGACTAAAGAGTATGCTACTTCAGCGGACGACAAGGGCATGGACATGCCGGAGTGCCCTGTCTCATCCATCGTGGTGGATGGGGAAGGAAGAATCCACGGATCCTGAAAGTAAGTCGTGCGAAACTATGACACTTGAAAAATCTCAGCCTTGTGGTGAGTAGATATAAACTTGACATCGCTATGAGGAGGTGGGAAATCGAAGGTACCCATCAAGGATGGGCACAAACCAACTCCTACATTAATGACACCAACTTGTGGATTATCAATCATGGGAACCGTAGATGCCCCCAAAGCTGGGTCAGGTCGAGAGAAGGACAATTGATCAATGGTCACTATCCTACCTTCATGTGGAAACAACAGGACTTGAAAAATCGTAGAAACCACCACTTGCATAACGTAAGTCCAACTTCAGCCTAACAAGAGGTTATAGTCGAGGGGAGCATCGACTACCTCTACTTCGATGCACACGGTCTTCCCTCCTAACTGCACAAGGAAAGAAGGGATGATGCCATGTGGTCAGAAAGAATGACCGTCGAATGCAGTAAGGAGAGTGGGTGACGGAGACAAATCAGGCTAAGCAATGGCTTTCCAACATGCTAACGACATAACGCAAGTCGAAGCACCCTCATCAACCACCGTGTGGAAGATATTCCGTGTAAAAGTTTTCGTGGGATGAGCCACTACTATCTGAAACGCGACATGGTAAGGCAGATGAGGTTTTAAGTTAGTCGTATCCAACATGATGGTGCCTAGGTTACAAGTCTCAGTAGAGCCTAACGCAGTCAACAAGGCTTTCCTTTGAGCAGGGAAACTTTGGAGGACCTCCAAAGATGACATAGCAAAAGGGGTTTGGGATAAATCTTCCACCACAGAGTAATTCTGGGTGGCCCTGGAGTTTGGATTGTGAGAAGCTCTCTTAAATGCACCTTTTGGAATGCGCGTCATCGTTTCTCCCAATGTCTTCTCAATCTGTAGAGGAAGAGATGGGAGTTCAGCTTCTTTCCCCTTCTTAGAGGCACTTGGCTTATTATAGTCATGCACTCTAGTCGTTATAAAAGCATCACCCCTAACCATATATACATTTACGGATGAGGCATGATTTGGAGGAGGGCGGGCCTCTTGGCTGCCCCCTTCACCACTTGCAGAGGCTTGAGTTAAAATTTTCCCATGCTGAAAGGGATTAGTCAAAATAGCTTGTTGTTGCTGCGTGACAAACTTTTGGGCCTCTGCAAGTCGAGGACACAGATCGGTCGGGTGGTCTTCTGCACACAAATTGCACGGATACCTCCACTTCTGTTTTTCTGTGGTGCCCTCACCAGCCTTATCAGTGGGTTTTTTCTCCCCCTTACCCTTCTTACGTTGTTTTTTCTTCCCTTCCAACTGCTGGGTGGCCTTTGCGTTAGTTGTCTGCACAAAGTGTACTTCCGATGTTTGGGTAGGAGGAGCAGCCGAAGCAGTAGTTTGGCTGGCCGCTAAGTGTTGGATAGATAACTGCTGCAATTGTTTTATCAATTTCTCAGTGGGCTTGGTTTGTGCTAAACCAACTATACCATCGGCATGTGGTCCAGCTCTCTATCTAGTTTTATCTAGGATTGATCATGGTGCATTCGACAGGATATTGTATAATAGACTAGACTGAGAATAGATAAGCTCAAACTGTTGAGCCCTCATGATGGCATCTTCTTCGAAGAAAACCCCAGAAGTTGCGACGTCTTTGGATAATTGTGGTACTAAAGACTTAAGGAACCACTCAAGCAAGAATGCTGGTAGGACTGGTACTTTGATTAGACTCTTTCGGCGTCTCCACTCTTGGATATGATCCGAGATATGATTTGTTGTCGTCTGTTCGAAATTGGCTAGCAAATCTGTGCCGGCGTCGTATCTCACAGGTAACTGGAAATGGTTAAGGAAGGCCATCGCCAGTTCGCCAAAAGAAGAGTAACGTGAACGATCAAGCTTGATGTACCATTTCGTGACACTCCCGATGAGAGTGCGTTGAAACAATTGCAACTGAACAGAGTCATCTTTCAATGAGTTAGATGAACACCAAAGATGGAAAGTAGTCATGTGATCACCTGGATCTTCGTTAGGTTTGGCCTCAAACTTTGGAATGTCCGAAGGCAACTTCATTGGCATAGGAGGCCAACGCGGATCGTGACAGATAGGATCATTTAACAACCTTGTTAAATCCGGCAAGTGTAACGTTGCCAAGAATGGTAGTTTGGGTTGCTGCTGATAGCCTGGAAAAAAGGGTCCTGGGGTTTGACTGGCACCAGGTTGACAGGAAAATTTCTGTTGCTAGCCTGAGTTCTGGTAGCAACCATGGCCCTGACCAGCGTAAGGATTTTGCATCTGCAGAGACATCATTGGCTGATTCCCCATAAAGGACATAGGATGTTGGGCATTCATCATGTTTGACGGACTTTGGGAAGGATTACCCCATGTCGGTCCCGAGGGGAGAGGCATGGAAGTCTGTCTGGGGTTCCATTGACTATGGAAAGAATTACCCCAGAATGGCATTCCAGAGGAAGGAATGGATCCTTGTGCTGAGTTCCAAGGTCCTGGTATGTGTGCCCCCGGCGCAGGAATAGTACCCTGCATCGGCGTAGACTGTCCAAAAATGGGTGTGCCCCCAGACGGGAAAGCAATGGATGCGAAAGTGTTATTACCAAACATCCCGTTCCAAACAAATGGTGATGAACCTACCGACAAAGTTTGCGCAGGTGTTCCTTGACTCCCAGCTCCAAATGAACTAGTGTGTGCAGGTGGCCCGGTTGACTACTGATGCAGACCGCCAAGCGAAGGGGACAAAGGAGAGATATGACCTCCAGCATAAGGAAAAGCATTGAAAGGGATAGGAATGCCCCCAAGTTGACCTTGCAGAGGAGTGTTAGAGCTCCCTGCCCCCAAAACCAAAGTTTGTAAAGTGGAGAAAGTGAGTGTAGGACTGGTACCTGAACTAGGCATACCGTATGAAAACGGAGGGTCGGTCGCTCTAGGTGTGGCCGCCGCGATAGATGGGGTCGGTCCACTGTGCGACATAGTTGCAGTCGAGACCGTAGTGACTTGGGCCACTGACGGAAAGTTAGGAGATGCTTCTCCTATGGTGGCAACAGTGATGGGAATAGAAGAATTCCCAGAGGAAATGTTTGGTTCCATAACAGTGTGAGGCACTAACAGGCGCTCGTAAAATTGAATTGGCACAATAAGTTGCGACCAAGTATCAGTGGTTGGGGTTTCAACTGAACCAAGATTGGTGGTTGATTCCTTCGGGAGTTGTTCGGGCTCAATGGTTGGAAACCCGGTTGCTTCGAAAGACCCTTGTTGGTCTAGCTGCCTCCTCAAAGGTGGCGGGGGTGGCTCCAGTATAACCGGCGGTAGGCCCAAGAGCCTTCGTGACCGGCGGAGCTTGGAATCCTCCATGGTGTGAGAAGATCCACGACACGCTAAGGCATTCTACACGTTCAAACAGTAACACACACTAACAAAAATCCCCTATGAGATAAGACAAGCAATCACTAACTACTTTGAATAACAGTTACAAAAACCAACACTAGAGAAACTTACCGGTGCAAGTGCAACTCGAAAACGGAAGCACCCTCCGGGTATACTCTGTAAAGCATTGGCCCGATGTATGTCCTAGGTACCACGGTATACCCCCGCAGTCACTCATGTATGTCCCTAAACAAGATTGGCAACTAGGTTGCCAGCACGCGAATAGTCACCAGGCGGGTACAGTCGATAGTTGGGTAGACCACAATGAGCAAGGTATCAAGCCCGAAACCTGTCAAGGGTATCGAGAGAAAATGGTCCGGAAGACAACTGAGGACCTCGAATGGATTCGAGACCCACGAAGCCCCGTGGCAAATGCAAACGATGGAATCCATTAACAAATCCTCGATATTTGTTCTCCACTACGCTCGGTCCAACTTTGGAGGGGTTATATCCACTACCTTTCCTTACGTGACCTTGTGTTTATCCCCTGTGTTAGAGGGGGGTCTCGAATAACTTCCACGTAACTGGACTTCTACACTCCCTATCACAGACTCCAATGTTGGGTTTTGAGTGGCCTTGGAGAGTTTTCTCTCCAACCTATTCCAAGGCCCTAGTCCTGAGCTAGTTGGTGAACCCTACAAATAAAAAGTCTAAGAGATTTTAATTTAGCATTGCTTTTATTGGCTTTTTTACATCACAGGGTACGAAAGTGAAACTGATGATGTGTAAAGACTCAAAGAAAAAACAAATGAAAGATGTTGGAAACAAAAACTAACTTTCGCTAAATGCAAAAATCAACAACTTTTCTCAAACAAAGACTTCTTTTTCTTTTCAATTTTCTAAAATTTCATGCAGTAAATATAAAGGAATTTTTCTCAGTCTGCGAGCTACTTAGACTCTACATGCACTGCAAAAAAAGACTTCTTCCTAGCTATTGATGCAGAAACACAATCTTCCAGCAAAGAAGAAAATGCAAAAGATTTTTTTATTTTTATTTAAGTGCTAAATGATGCAACAAAGGGAAAATGCCGACAAGCATAAAACCAAGAAAACAAAATCAAATTCTGGCTTAAAGCGCAGATCACAAAGAACCAGAGCAAAGACGCACAATGGCAATCAAGAAAGCACCGACTCTAAAGCTTGTCTAAAAACCATAAAACAACAACTTTTTCTTTTTCTTTTTCTTTAATCAACAATCAACTAAAAAAAAATCAGGCTAAGGATGAAAGGCCCTAACCTACTGACTATGCAGCCCTAGACTCAGACCCCTAAGAGGAACACTTCTCACCACAGGAGGGGATGACTGCCCCACCCAAGCTGAAAATCCATCAGTCAAGCCCGCGACTGTATCTGAAACAGCATGCGTGCAAACGCGTGCTAAGCTTTAACAGCGTGCGGGTACCCGCGGGAAAAACTTGCACAAGCCACGGGTCTGTATAAATGCTAAAGAAAAAAAGAACACAGGCAACCCAGACCTGAAAAAGGCCTCTGGTACTGACAACCAGGACCTCTTAAAGGATTCGATGCTTCTTCTTAACAGAAAAGAAAAAATAATTGCACAAATAACAAATGCAACAAACAGACTGAGACAAGACTGTAAACTAACAAGACCCAGACAGGATCCAGAAAGCCCCCTGAGAATGCAAAATTTTGACAGGGAAGAGGAGACTGCCTCTTAAGCTTTCTGAGCCTTACACGCTACTGAAACCAATACAACAAGCATTCAAACGCAGGCTGTAGAAGGTTAGGGCGTGGGTTACACAAGTGCAGGCCTTCTGCAGGCCGCATGTACCTCTGTGTGTCCCGATAATAATAGTCAAGCAACAGTCAAGGAAAAACTAGTATTAAGAACCAGGTTCCCTGCTAGCTCTGACCTAACAGAAAAAAAACAAACAAAGAAACAGAGAATCTATTCTTTTAAACTACCCAAAAACCTTACTTAAATCCGAAAACCCTAAGAGTATCTTCCCCAGTGGAGTCGCCAATTCTGTTGTTGGGAAATAATACCCTACAGACTAACAAGCTAGGGCTAGACTTGCATGCAGATTTTGACCTTCCAAAAATGACCTTTAACCTATCACCCCAAAACTCAAAACCCCTTTTTCACACACAATCATGGAAAAGACCTACTAACCTTTTTACCGAAGTTTGGTGTAGATCCTCCGTTGCACTTTGTCCTCTTGCTCTCACTGCTCCTTCCAAAGACAATTTTGCAATCAAGACAAAACACTACGCATGCATGTTATTTTCTACTTTTGGGTTAGAGATTAAGCATAAATCGAATAAAACATATAGAACTCATGCATTTGGGATGGAAAAAGTATTCTATTTATTAATCTCAAGATGAATCAACTTACAATGGTGATAGAGACCGGCCACCGCTCCTTGATCCTGATCCTGGGCTCCTCCTCTTCTTTGTCCTCCAACTGCTTTGCTTTAATTCTCCTTAAGCTTGAGGAAAGGCTAAAGGGTTGGGACAAATGCATTTGGCAAATGGGCAGAGTTTCTTCGCTATGATTTTCCTCCTCCAAATGGTACCCCTACCCCTTCTTTTATAGGCTAGAAGGAGCTAGGGTTTTGGACGAACTCTCAACCATGCATGGCTGGGAGTTTCAGTTAACTCACCCATAGCTTTTGTCCCATCAGAAACTTTCCTGTTTTTGTGCTTTGTTAGGTAAACACGAGCTGTAGTGGGCTTGCTAGCGTTTGCCTGCGGGCTGTAGTGGGCCTGCTAGTGTTTTCTTTGATTTAAGAGGATTTTCAAGATTTTATTCTACATGGCTTTGGCAAGGAAAGGATATGAGTTGGCCTAATGCCAGGTAAGCATGTATGGTGCAATTTAGGGTTATAACAGGCATATAATTGTTAGATCAGGAGAATCCAAGCAATACATAATTTGTATTAAAATTTCTACATGCCCGACCTTGGAAGAAATAGTCGTGTTTGTCATTTTCCCTAGCATTCTAAATACATGTATGAAATCTCTTACTGCTCCATCCATGAAATATATCTCTACTCAGAATTAAATCATAATGTTGTCTCTTGCATTTGCTTACATACTGTATTTTTCCGAAGTTTAATGCATGCGCGTATCAATTGTGTAACAGAATTTAAATGGGGTTCCCCTCTGTTGGCATTTAAGTGTTCAAGATGATTCATAGTCGAAATTTCCTTTCTGTTTGAATGACATTGCGTCTAGAATATGTGGTTTCTTTGTTGCTATGCCTGTTAACAAATAATTATGGAAAATGTTTTTCAAGTTTCACTCGTCTCTGGACATTAAAATTCGATGGTTTTCAACCCCCTGTGATATAAAAGAATGGTTAGTTGCTTAATGCCATTACCTAGTCTTGAAAGATTTGTAATTCCTTCAAACTGTATGTCAATTGTTTGTATATATATGATAATATTTTCTTACGGCCACCATGAGGGGTATGTGGAGAGGTATGTGGAAAGTATGTTGTGTTAAGAGATGGTTAAAGTGTTCTTTTTTTCAAAAACCTTGAAGTGTTCACCTTCATGTTCACCCAGGCCTCATTTCTTTTATTGATGAGTCACAATTTCAAACTCTGAGCTTGATGTCTTTTATCAGTGGTTAATCCAACATTGGAGAGGTTGTATATTCACCTCTTATTTGTCATGTATCCATCGGGTTTTGTTGATTTTTAAAATGTATGATGTTATAATAATAGCACCAGGTTCACTCGGTTCTGAACCCAGTCTATTACACAACAAACATTGAAAGTTGTGACACCTGCCTCATATGTTGAAGAGTTGTTGACTATGTTGTGTTCCATTGTGTGCTTGATGTGGTCTGGTTTTAGTAGTGTTGAACATCTCTGTTGACAATCTATTATCAAAAAAAACTCTGCGAATAAAGGAAATAAAAGTCTACAGTGTACAGTCTTGGATCTTTCTCGGGGTTTTGAAATATGAATGTGTTGGATTTGACTTACTAAACAAAACAAAGTTTTGGCAATTATTGATGACAATGACATTTTTTGGGGGTATCATTGCATGTAATAGAACAATAATCATTTGTCCCTCTCATTATACCATTTTTCGCTCACTATATTCCCCTCATCCTCCCAAATACATTAAAACACTCACTGTTTTGTTACTATGAATTTAAAATTCTTTATGGAAAGAAAAAGGATTAATATAAAAGCTGGTTAACGACTAGTGTTTGGAAGGTTGGATTTATATACAGTCTCTGTTACTTTTGCATTTGCTTGAAAAATATTTGTTTATCTTGCCCCATCCATGCTACCATTTTCGCACTTTATAAACCCCTCATATTCCCAATAGCCCTACCACTCCTTGTTCAAGTGGCAATTGATGATGAAGTTTTAAGGTGTTAATGGATGGATTGCATGTGTTTTGTGGTGAATAATAGAGCCAAATTTTTTATTTTATTTAGGTAGAGTTTCATGCATGTATTGTTAAGAGTTTTTCATGTCATGTTGGAATATTACTTTAGGATGAGCTTCTTTAGCATAGGCAGTAATGGTAGAGGCAATAGAGGCAGAGGAAATTGGAAGAGAGACCATAAAAGGCCTCTGTTTTCAATACATTTTGATGTTGATCCTCCATAATTAAATCAACTCTTTCAATATGGGTTCTTCAACTTAGTTGGCCAGGGGATCCTCTAGCCCCATCCTAAAATACCTCCCTTCCAATCACATAAAAAAATTTCTGGTATCTGTGTTCCTCCTCATGTGTCAATGCAACCAGAACCCCCTACCAATGATGGTTGGCAATAGATTGTCCACCAGCCTGTTGTTCATCACCATGGTTGGCCTACTGCTTCTTTGCCATTACCCCCTCCTCCACCACCAAAGAATCCAATTTCCCAAGCTGATCATGTTCTCTCACTCGTACAGTCATCTCATGCTAGTAAGAGGTTAAAAACCGATGTTCCCAAGTCTGTGCAAGATAAAGGAAAAGGAGTGGCCACTGCCTCCAAATAATCCAAAGAGTCCTCCAAATATGTGTCTTCACGTCTTCATCTTAAGGATGATTGTTCTCACGTTATCAGTGCAGTCCAACCTCAAGGTTCCAATCAGCCTAAGGCTGCCACAGAAATATCAAAAGGAGATAGTAGTGATAAGAGGCCAAATTCCTCTCACAGTAAATATGGTTTTTAATGATGATTTATGTTATTTTCTATTAGGGACAATATTTTTACTTTGACAATGTTTTGGACAACAAGGCATATATTTAGGAAGTTTTTTTGGACAACATGGATATAGTGCTATTTTTGGATATGGTCATATTATGTTTTTCTGACATTTAAAATATTTGATCATAATTATGAGAACGCGAGTTACAAGGAGGATATCTGAATCAAATGATTGAGTTTTATATTTCATGTTTGATGATTATTAAAAAAAATAACTAGAGTTACAATGGGTCCCAACCTTTAGTTATTATTTAATTAAGACCCTTATCTATGTATATTATTATTATTTGTCTCAACTAATTAGTTAAGATAATAAGGCTTAACTGAAAAAAAAGGTAGTTGAACCACCATAACTTATTGAGAAGGAATAAAACCTCAATGAAAGGAAGAGACAAGAGAGGGAGAATAGAAGAAGAGCTACAGCCATAAGGTTTTCTCTATACTAGTGAGATACTTTCAATTTCCATTCATTCTGAGTTTACTAGAAGGCTTAACCCTCTCTATGACAACAAGATCTTATTGAAGGCAACATGATTCAAAAACTTAATCACATATTTCAAAAGCTTGTTTTAAGGGTGTATGATTTATCTTTGGAACTCTATGTATTCTTGTTTGTTTATGAATTGAATTTCATGACTGGTAAAGAATATCTTAGAGAGTCAAGTGAGAGGATTTTGTGGAAAGATGATCTAGATCTTTAGCTTCAATTTTCTTTTTGTTGTTAAAGTATTTTTGTATGGTGCCCATCAAAGGATTCTAAATATGACTTTGGTCCTTACCCTCACAGGGGTTTGTAAAAAGAACTCAGTTTTGTATCTCAGAATGAAATAAATACAAAAATCAGATTATTGTTTTAGTATGACATATGTGTTTTGAATGATATAGTTCATTTTTTTCTTTTTATCTCCATGTACATACTTATGTAGTTTCTGTACACATTCATGTAACTTTTGTTAAGTTTATTTTCTTTTCACAGTTACGTAGAACATATAAAAAACAACCTTGATCCATTGTAATTAATACCTATGGATTAAGTGATTGTTTTAAGGCTATAAACCTGCGTGACATTCCTAATTATCTTTCCTTAACCGGGAAAGATCTAAAAATTCTTGAGTAAGGTTTGCCATACCTTTCCTCAACATTTATTTGGCAACCATATTGGGGATATCTTCCATATCTCTCTGGTTGATTGTATTCACATTTATTTATTTATTTATTCTGATTTATTTGAATACTCTTTGATTGATTTTTTCCATGACAATACCTATTACAAGACAACCCAATATTGGAAACAGTCTTGATGACCAAACTAGCATTGCCTTAACCTTATTTAATAATATTTTAGAAACAACTAGTACTCACGCCGAACTTGAATGCTATTGGGAAGTAATTGAAAGGGATATAAGTATCTGTGAATGTTGGGAAACCATACAAAGACAACCCATAAATCAACAGTAACCTCCCTTTTCCTACCTCTTTGGTACTTCTTTTCATGTCCTCAAATTCTTGAATCTCTCGAAGGAGAAGAGGATTGTCCCCTGAAGCTACTCCTATTTTTGAAATAGGGAGGAAAATTGTTTTATCAACACAAGAAAGCACTCTAAGGAGAACTTTATCTTAATTTGTTAGTTCACCATTCATCACCCATACCTATCACTTTCAATATGAAATTTTTGGGTAGTGGTAGTGGAACCAAAGGTGCATCCTCATCGTAGTATATACAGTCATCAAGTCCCTATTCAATCCACTACCAATCCTATTAAAGCTATAAATAAATATGGGCTTTTCCAATTCGAGGAAGATGCTACAACTACCCCATGTCACATGTCTTCTCCCTTAAATTTGGCACCGGTTGCTCACTCATTAGCAAATTTCAAAGAACATTTACCTAGGTTTTCAATAAATAATTCCGTTACTACAAATGAACACCTAGTATCATTTTCTAATGCTTGTCATAACATAGGGGCTAACAATAACGACACTTGCATGCACTGATTTCTCAACTCCCTCGAAGGGAAAGTTACAACATAGTTTTTTGACCTCCCTTCCAAAATTCTTTCCACATGGGAAGAATTGGTTTATTGGTTCAAGTCCACTTATGGATAGTCCAAGATTCTAGCTAAGCAGTTAAGGGAATACAACAATATTTCCTATAAATATGGTGAAACCATTAAATCTTATAACCTTCACTTCACCAAATTATACAATCAATCCCTGAACTAATCCACCCTCAAAATTAGGTTGCTTTCATGCATTATTATAATGTGCTACCTTATCCTTATGGTAATATACTTGAAGAGAAGGCTATTGAAAATCTTGGCTTTGAACTTCATACTTGCCTAGAATATGAGGAGCAACTCAAAAGAACGGGTCTCCCTAAAGGGGACTTGGTCAAGAAAACATTTATGTCTTTCCTCCTACAACTCATGCAAGATATGAACAATAGGATGGTAGCCTACGAGTGAAAAGGAAATGCCTCTTCCACTACCCCTAGGTCATCATCTTCTTCTTTAGCGCATTTTAGGAATACTAATGAAAATAATTTTCAGCCAAAGGCCATTATGCCTCGTAGTTGGTATAACTTCTGTGAAGAAAATCATGAAGAAAGTACTTGTGAAGTTAAGAAAAATGCCAGAGATAAGATCTTTGGAAAAAAGACTAATACCACGATCGTTGTTTTAGATTGGGTTGAACCAGAAGATGTTATGGTAATCAATACCATGAACAAATCTTACATTGCCAAGGGTAAATTTGACCCTCCTTGTACTTCTTCCACTCCAAGCTCATCTTCTCAAAGTAATGATACACAAGTTGTCAAAGTTTCGGATAATAAAGGAGTGTCTTCCCCTCTTCCCTCTTCTAAATATAATATCCTTAATCAATTGGCTAATATAAAAGATGACGCTACCCTTTTGGACATGGTTTCTGTCCCAGAACAACAAAAGCATCTCAAAATTTTTATGGAAGGTAAAGCTTCTACCATAGCCAATCTATTTAAAGAGTCAAAAGAAGAGG
>JZKD02S2005467.1:1213629-1224932 GCA_000966675.3 Picea glauca
AAAAATTATGGATAAAATAGTTAATTGTTTCCTAATTGATGGTGGGTTTAGTCCAAGTGTAATGTCAAAAATTATTATGGAGGATCTTGTCTTGTCATGCACTAATGAAAATTATAGAAGAATGCTCTCTTATAACAGTTTGAAACAATCAACTATAAGAGAAATCAATTATGTAACCTTAGTTCTCTGTGCACACCTCGAGATAAGAACAACCCTCAACATCCAACTAATTGATATGCCAGTGAGAAAATGTTCAATTATTTTAGGAAGAGACTAGCAAGCCTTAATGTGAGAATATATTTCAATTGATGGAACACATTTGTCCGTCCCTCGGAACAGAAATAACATTATAGTCCTTAGGGAAGAAAGAATTTCACCATATATAGAGAGTGTTCCCCAACCCAATGTAAATTATCTTAAATAAGACTTGGGGGTGTACTCTATCTTTGTTGATGATGGTGACACTAT
Source organism: Picea glauca (assembly GCA_000966675.3). Taxonomy (NCBI): domain Eukaryota; kingdom Viridiplantae; phylum Streptophyta; class Pinopsida; order Pinales; family Pinaceae; genus Picea; species Picea glauca. Next base: position 1,214,098 of record JZKD02S2005467.1, read on the forward strand.
GCTTGAACCAATTGATTTCCATGATGGCATGTGGCACATGCATTTCGATGGCTCATGCTCAAATGAAGGTAATGGGGATGGCATCATTCTATATTCTCCTATAGGTAAAATCCATAATTTTTGTTGTAGGTTAGAATTTGCTTGCACGAACAATGTCACCGAGTTTGAGGCCTTACTTTTAGGCATAAAAAATGCATATAACCTTGGTTGTGGCCTCCTTATAGTTTTTGGTGATTCTGAACTTGTGGTGAACCTTATACATAATACTTATTCACCAAGAAACAAGTTGCTTAAATGTTATGCCCAAGTTGTTTGGATTCTCATTTCAAATTGGTTATCATTTAACATCACTCATGTTAAGAGGGAACTTAATGAAATGGGTGATAGGTTAGTTGTGTTTGCAACATCTCCTACCTAACAACTTTTATCTGAAGGACCTGATTGTACATTCCAATCTCTATAGCGTCCTCACATCCCTGATAACGTAGAATCATGGCAATTTTTTCTGAATGATGAAGGCATTTTCACTTTCATACAAAATGAATTGTTTAAGCCCAAGGAAATCATATCTATGGAAGATGACAAATTCCCTAAAGGCTTGAATCCTCTCAAAATTTCATTTTCATCGAGTGATGTAGGAAATAAAGAAACTCATAAGGAAGATGAGTAAAAAAGGAAAGTGGGTGATACCATTTCCTTGAATATTGGGACACCTAAATCTCCAAACATCATTAAACTAGGTGCCTGATGTTCTGATGAAGAAAAGGCGAAATTCACAGAACTACTTCGTGAATTTCAAGATGTTTTTGCATGGTCATACAAGGATCTTAGTGGTTTTGTTCCTATTCTCATACAACATGCCATTCCTATCAAGGAAAGGGTAAAAATAGTTAGTCAAAAACAAAGACCTATTAACCATGTGCTTGAAGCTACTATTCAAAAAGAGTTGGAAAAGTTGTTAAAAGCTAATATAATATTTCTAGTTAAGTATTCTGAGTGGGTTTCAAATATGGTCTATGTTTAGAAGACTATTTGTCAGATCATATTATGTGTCAATTTCCAAGCATTAAATAGAGAGAGTGTCAAATACCAATTTCCAAGCATTAAATAGAGCGAGTGTCAAATACCACTTTCCACTTCCTAATATGTAAATGATTTTACAACAGGTTGCAGGGTCACAAATGATGGATTTTCTGGGTATTACCAAATCAAGGTAAAAAGGACTGATAGGTATAAAACCACTTTTACTACATCATGGGGCACATTTTCTTATGAACGCATGCATTTTGGATTGTCTAATGCGGGTGCCACCTTTCAAAGAGATATGAAGATAGATTTTGACGATATGATCGGTAAAATTATCCAAGCTTATCTTTATGATTTTACTATTTATTCAAATAACTGGTTGTATCATTTTGGTCGTCTTAGAAAATATCTCATGCATTGCTGAAAATTTGGCATTTCTTTAAATCCTTCCAAATCTATTTTCGGTGTTACAAAGGGAAAAATCCTAGGTCATATTGTTTCTAATTCAGGAATAAGCATTGATCCTGAAAGGATTAATGTGATTCTAAACCTTGCTGCCCCCACTTCCAAGAAAAAAGTCCAAGCTTTCATGCACATTATTAATTTGCCTGTAGGTTTGTTCCTAATTTTGCTTTCATGGTCAAACCAATTCATAATCTTTTGAAGAAAGATCGTTCTTGTTTTTGGATATATGACATCGAAAATGATTTCCTTAGGATTAAGAGGGAACTTAATGAAATGGGTGATAGGTTAATTGTGTTTGCAACATCTCCTAACCGAAAAAATTTACCTCAAGGACCTGATTGCACATTTCAATCTCTATATCGTCCTCACATCCCTGATAACATAGAATCATGGCAAGTTTTTTCTGAGTGATGAAGGAATTTGTGCTTTCATACAAAATGAACCGTTTAAGCCCAAGGAAATCATATCTATGGAAGATGACAAATTTCCTAAAGGCTTGACTCCTCTTGAAAGTTCATTTTCATCGAGTGATGTAGGAAATAAAGAAACTCATAAGGAAGAGGAGTCAAAAAGGAAAGTGGGTGATACCATTTCCTTGAATATTGGGACACATGAATCTCCAAACATCATTAAACTAGGTGCCCAATGTTCTGATGAAGAAAAGGTGGAATTCATAGAACTACTTCGTGATTTCCAAGATGTTTTTGCATGGTCATACAAGGATATTCGTGGTTTTGTTCCTTCTCTCATAAAACATGTCATTCCTATCAAGGAAAGGGTAAAAATAGTTAGGAAAAAACAAAGACCTATTAACCATGCACTTGAATCTATTATTTGAAAAGAGTTGGAAAATTTGTTAAAAGATAATATAATATTTCTAGTTAAGTATTCCGAGTGGGCTTCAAATATGGTGTATGTTCGAAAGATTACTGGTCGGATCATAATATGTGTCGATTTCCGTGCATTGAATAGAGCAAGTGTCAAATACCATTTTCCACTTCCTAATATGGAAATGATTTTACAACAGGTTGTAGGGTCACAAATGATGTCCTTACTTGATGGATTTTCTGGGTATAACCAAATCAAGGTAAAAATGACTGATAGGTATAAAACCACTTTTACTACACACTGGGAAACATTTGATTATGAGCACATTCCTTTTTCCTTGTCTTATGCAGGTGCCACCTTTCAAAGAGATATGCAGATAGATTTTGACGATATGATTGGTAAAATTATCCAAGTTTATCTTTATGATTTGACTGTTTATTCAAAGAACCGGTTAGATCATTTCAGTCATCTTAGAAAAGATCTCATGCATTGTAGAAAATTTGGAATTTCTTTAAATCCTTCCAAATATATTTTCCTTGTCACAATTGAAAACTCCTAGGTCATATTGTTTCTGATTCAAGAATAATTATTGATCCCGAAAGGATTACTGCGATTCTAAACCTTGCTGCCCCCACTTCCAAGAAAGAAGTCTGAACTTTCATGGGAATTATTGATTTTGTCCGCAAGTTTTTTCATGATTTTGATCTCGTGGTCAAACCAATTCATAATCTTCTGAAGCAAGATCGTTCTTTTATTTTGGACAGATAACATCGAAAATGATTTCCTTAGGAGTAAGAAAGCAATCTGTTTTTCACTAGTTCTCGCAAAACCGTATTTTGAGAAAGATTTTATCATATATACCAATGCCACTAAGGGAGCAATTTTTTCTATCCTCTTACAAAGTGATGACCAAAGCAATGAAAAACCTATAGCTTACATGAGCCAGATTTTATCAAATGATGAAATCAAGTACTCTTATATTGAGAAACACGCTTTTTCTCTTATTAAGGCTATAGAAAAATTTCACCACTTTATTTTAGGAAAACATATGCAGGTAAGAGTCCCTTTGCTTGTTGTCAAGTTTCTGCTCTCACAAACTTATCTTTCAGGAAAACTTGCACATTGGCTTGCCAAAATTCAGGAGCATGATTTGACGATCATGACTTAAAATACAATCAAGGGAAAAGACCTAGCTCTTCGATTAGCTCAACATCCTAAACCAAGTGAAGAACTTGACGATCACGATAGTCCTCTTTCAACTCTGTTTTATATTGAGAATCAAAATCTTGTTATATCTGAAAATCCTTGGTATAAAAATATGGTGTATTATTTGCAGTATCAAAAGTGTCCTGATGAGCTGGATCCCCACCAAAGAAGGAGACTTCCAAGTATATCATTTTAGGAGACTTTTTGTTTATATGGTCTACTAATGGTTTGCTACTTTGATGTGTAAATGATGAAGAAGTACATAAATTGTTACATGAAATTCATGGATCATCAAAATCTGTCGTTCACATTGATGGCCGTTTTTTTACTAAGGCTATTGCTTTTAAAATCATAAGAAATGGCTACTATTGGAATATGATATTTCGTTATTCTTATAAATTCGTAAAATCTTGCGATAAGTGCCAATTTTTTTTTGGGAAAGAACACCTTTTTTCCATGCCTTTACAACATGTTCTTTTGCATTTCCATTTTTCTAAATGGGGCCTAGACTTTATTGGTACTATCAATTCTCCATCATCCGTAGGGCATATATTTATTTTGATAGCCGCTGATTACTTTACCATGTGGACTGAGGATGTCCCTCTTAGACATGCACATGATGAACATGCAATTTCTTTCTTAGAATCTAATATCTTTTCCATATTCATCATTCCATTAGAGATCATTACAAACAACGATCCAACCTTCATTTTTGCAAAATTGACTCATTTTCTGGCTCAGTTAGGGGTCAAAAATTTTACTTCATATTCTTATTACCCTTAGGGAAATGGGCAAGAAGAGTCCACTAATAAGAATCTGGTTAGGATCGTAAAGAAGATCATAGAATACAAAGCTCACCAGTGGCACACACTTCTCACTTATGCTCTCTGGGCAGATCACACAACCACCAAATCAAGCACATGTTTTACTCCCTTTCAAGTCATATATGGCCAAGAGGCTATTCTGCCTACTAAGCTATAGATTTAATCCTTACGAATGATGTTACAAATCAAAGAAATAAATTCTTCCAATTTTCCCCAAAGGATAAATGCATTGTTAGCCCTGGAAGAACAAAGGAATTTTGCCTTGGAGAACATAAAAAGAAGGTAACCGATTTTGAAAAAGTATTTTAACAGATGAGCAAAAGATGTTGAATTAAAGATTGATGGGAAGGTCCTACTATGGGACTCATCACATGCTGAGAAAGGAAGACACTCTAAGTTCCAAAAATTATGGGTAGGTCCTTTCAAAATCACTTTTGTCCTAGGCGCAAACTCATACCTTCTAAAATATTTGAAAGGGTGATTGTTCTCTTACAGTACTAATGGTTCCCAATTGAAACATTATGTGGAACCAACTTGATCCTTAATGCTTATGAAAACATGACTCATGTATACAATTTTTTCCTTAATTTTTTCTTTTTACTTTAGTTTGTTGAGCTTTTAATTTATGTTGTTTCGTTTTTCATAATTATCATAAATAAAATCTAGATACGTTTTTTCCATAATAATGTCATTTTGTGAGTATTGTTGATCAATAAAAAATAAGGTATACACAGTTGTCACGATGTCCCCCTTTTGTACATCACTGGCATTGATTTTTTCTTTCAATACTATTGTAGGATAGTCAATTTTGTCTTTGTCCTTGTTTATGCTATCCCTTTCTTCCCTCCATCTTGAGATTCAAAGAGCATATCAAAAGAATTCTCCTTAAAACTTCAAAAAAACTATATGTTATGCCTTGTTCAAATGTTATGCATACAGGACCAAACCCCCTCATATGTATCACTTTCCATAAGTTATTCCCAAAGTCTTGTTTCATTATTTTCCTTAAATAATCTTTTCCGCCCTGTTGAATAACTATTCTTTCCAGTTGTTTTCCAATCATTTATTTCTCTTGGTATGCAAAACCAAAACATTATGAGTTCCCAAATCTATTGAGAACATATTTCCCTGTGGAGTCGCCAGTTTGTTGATGCCAAAAAAATGCAACTTGATACCTTCTTACAAATAGGTTGCAATGCCTTATTATTCATATGTAATTAATAATATACTAGATAGGTGGGACCCCATTTGTAAATGATCGTGAAGGATGCCTCATCTTTTGTTGCACTCATGTCTATTTTTGTAGAAATGACTCTACAGTTTTAAAAATTTGGAATCATTTTCCAAGCAAAATGGGCAAATGATAGGTTTATTGGCGATCTAATTCAAAGGGATAAGATGTTGTTTTAATGAGAATCTTGATTTATTCTACTGCACATATATTTTGTTAGTTGATTTAAAATCCAAGCATGGGCTATATTTGGATATGGCATATTGCACTTATGAATACTTGTGAATATCATGGATATTGGTTAATTTTGAAGGGTGGCAATGCTTCCCTAGAAAAAAATAATGGGCGACAGACAATATACTTTTTTCTATGTATTAACCACACACATTAAACTTGAAAACTTTATGGAAGGTGGAAAACTCGACTTTGAATTGAATTGTTGTTTGATAACTATAGTAGATTATGTATTGGAGGTGTTAATGCGCTCCTACTGGGCTATGGTTGATAGAGTTAATGTAAGATACAACATGCAATTACTGCACACTACTCTAACCCTACCTCGAAGTCACCACCCTCGCTTGGTTCGCATTTGGTTGATTGCTTGGTTGGTGTTTCCTTCATTTTGCTTGGCCTTAGTAGAAATAGTCGTGTTTGTGGTTTTCCATGGCATTCTATATACAGGTATGAAAGATGCTACTACTCCATCCATGAAATATATCTTTGCTCATAATTAAATCATAATGTTGGCTCTTTCATTTTCTTACAGACTGTGTTTTTCCGAAGTTTAATGCATGTGGGTATCAACTGTGTAATGGCATTGAAATGGAGTTCCTCTCTGTTGGCGTTTAAGTGTTCAAGTTGATTCATAGTCGAAATTTCCTTTCTATTTGAATGACATTGCATCTAGAATATGTGGTTCCTTTGTTGCTATGCCTGTTATCAAAATGGAAAATATTGTTCAGGTTTCACTGGTCTCTGGTCATTAAAATTAGAGGGTTTTCTTCCCCCTGTGATATAAAAGAATGGTTGTTTTATTAATGCCATTACCAAGTCTTGAAATATTTGTAGCTCTTTCAAACTGCCTGTCAATTGTTTGTATATATATGGGCATACTTGCTTGCAGCCACCATGAGGGGTCTATGGAAAGGTTTGTGGAAAGTATGTTGTGATAAGAGATGGTTAAAGTGTTCTTTTTCGAAAAACTCTTGAAGTGTTCTCCTTCGTGTTCGCCCAGACCTCAGTTCTTTTATTGATGAGTCACAATTTCAAACTTTGAGCTCGATGTCTATTATCAATGGTTAATCCAACATTGGAGAGGTTGGATATTCACATCTTATTTTTCATATCCATGGGGTTTTGTCAATTTTTTAAGTGTATGATGTTAGAATAATAACACCAGGCTCACTAGGTTTTGAACCTATTCTGTTACACAACAAACATTGAAATTTGTGACACCTGCCTCATATGTTGAAGAGTTGTTGACTATGTTATGTTCCATCACATGCTAGATGTGGTCTAGTTTTAGTAGTGTTGAATATCTCTGTTGACAATCTATTATAAAAAAAAACTCCGTGAATAAAGGAAATAAAAGTGTACGGTGGACAGTCTTGGATCTTTCCTCAGGTTTTGAAATATTAGTGAGTCGAATTTGACTTACTAAACAAAGAAAAGTTTTGGGAATTATTGACAATGGCATTTGTTTTGGGGTATCATTGCATGTAATAAAACAATAATCGTTTCCCCCTCCCATTATACCATTTTTTCTCACTATATTCCCCTCATCCTCCCAAATACATTAAAACACTCCCTGTTCTATTACTATGAATTTAAAATTCTTTATGGAAAGAAAAAGGATTAATATAAATGTTGGTTAAGGACTGGTGTTTGGAAGAATGGATTTAGATACAATCTCTATGCTAAAAAATGAAAAATGGTGTCGAGATTCCATGCCACGATAAGAGATCTATGATCCTTGGCCTTCCATATACTGGAAACATTTCGACTCGACCCTTCAGTTCCATTTAAAGGCTATAAATGGGCCAATTCCGAGCTATGGAAAAGAGGAGAAATAATTCAACTTTGAGAGCAAAGTTACTCTAGAGGAATTATTCACTTCACATTGAGTCTGCATCCCTTTGTCCTTTAAGTCTGAACACAGTGTTCAGCCCCCAATATCTTCCCTTATTGATTGAGAACTTCATTATCTCTCTTCTATGATATTTCCTTTGGTGGAGGATTGAAGTGGTGGAGGCCCAGCTGGAAGGAACTTAGTTTCTCGATTCCGAACTGTGCTGACACGAAAGTCTGTAGCTTTTTCACTTCTGCTGATCATATATTAATAAAAATACTCTTTTCCCATCCAATTGATAGCTTGCAAATATTTAAATTATTATTCCATGGGAGTATTTGTTATGCATATTAATGGACTATGCTATTGAATGTGCTAACATCATATGCTATTGTCGTATTCTTGCTTTGCTTAGTTGTTGAGGACTAGTTGCAGGTATATTGTTTTGGGTCAAGTGCTCAATGATGGACTTCATCGAATGTCTAGACGAGGTAGGCATTTTATCTTGTCTTTCTAGAATATTTGTTTATATAGAATACTTGAGAATATAGTTGATTTCTACAATCATTTCCATCTGTTGTGGTTTACCCTAGCCATAGAGATATTTTCCTCGTAACAACTAATTACACATAAACGATTATACCATTCAACCCAAAGGAATGGGTTGAAGCTCTTTGTGAGCGACAAGGATGCCATGTGCATGAAATCCCCAACAGATTCCTTGTATGGGGATTGGAATTTTACTTATTGTAATTGGAAATAATGATGATTATTTACGAAAGTATAGATCATATTTTATAAACATAAATTTACAAGTAAACTACTCAATCTATCTACACAAGCAAAACATATCAACATGGGTATAGGTGCCAAAATTTTTGGAATGAGTGCAAGTGAATATAAGGTGAATATGAGAGTGTCTGGGTAGATTTACTTACCTCATTTGATGTTTTTTCTTTGTTGTCTTGCTGTCCCCTTTGCCTCAAACAAGTCTTTAGGTGGTCCCCAACAACTTAGGAGAAGGAGAGTAGATGACCAGATTTTATCCTTGCAGGCAAACAACGAAATTTTAGTGTTTATATATGAAAAAACTGAAATACATGAAACTAAAATTTAAACATAAAAGATAAATAACATCCAACTAAGATGGTTGTCCCGTGGGGTGAAATTGACCAAAATGGTCAATTTTCCTATTTGGGACGTCAAGGTTAATAGTAGGAAAACATAACAGAAATGTACATGAATAAGATAAGGAAGAAAACAAGTATGAACAACAAGTTAAGAGGCTTATTTAAGGGTTGTCCTAAGGGACCCTAGGAATCCTGACCACTAACTAAGGCTGAAAAAAACTGAGTGCTTCAGAAAATCTTGGATTGTTTCAGTGAGGGGACCCCTTGGGCCTGAACCTTGAGAGGATTTTCCCTTGTACCAAATAGTTACAAAAATATTTTTTATTGTGCCCATATTGTATCTCTATTCTCTAGATTTCCACTTCCTTTCATTTGGTGCAAATACGACTCCGGATGAGTAAGATATGGCCCCAAAAAGGTACGCACGAAGGAGTTGGTTGAGAGACTGATCAGGGAAAAATTTAAAATTGAGGAAAATTTATGGGCTGGACACCATAATTGATAGGCTTCTACAGGCATGCATACCTATAGTTGAAATGGGTTTTCCTCATCCAGGCCAATTTGGCCTCGGAGACCCTCAATTAGGCCTCCTTCTGGTGCATGCTTTTTGGGCCAATAATGAGTCCATGTCACTCTAGGACACACCACTAAAATTCTGGTCTAAATTTGTGGAGGTGAATGCCATGGATGCATTCTTGACTTTGTCCCAATCATTTCGATTATTTATGGGAAAAATTCCTCCTCTGGATGGCGAATTTATGCAATTAAAAATGTCCAGTGACCCTTAAGGGTGGGGGGAGTTTTAATTTTATTATATAGTTTTAAATATATAAATAAAATTTATTTTAAATTTTTTTATTTTTATTATGAATTTAAAAAAAAAATCATATATATAATAAAATAAAATAAAATAAAAATAAAACTTAAAAATTTAAAAATGAACTTATAATATACTAAAATCATATAATAAAACTAAAATTAAAGAAATAAAATAATTAAAAAAAAATAGTTCTGGAAAATGGAGGGTCCACGCATGGTTTGGAGGAGCGGAGGGAGGAAGGAGAAGGAAGAGGAGGCCATAGAGTAGAGGGGACTGTGCATAGGAGAAGGAGGTAAATGAGTGGAGGAGAAATGGGGGTGATGAATGGGAGGCCACACGCAGGGTAAGAGGGGGTTGTGGGGTATGGAGAGGGGAGCTAGTGCTCTGTGTGTGGGGGATTGGAGAGGAGGAGTAGGAAGAGGGACTGGTGGAAGGTTTTAGGGGTGCACACAATGGTGGATAATTTTTTGGTGAGGTGGAGTTGCATGGAGGAGGGGGGTTTTGGCTACATGTAGGTATGGGAATGGAGGGAGTTGGGAAGGATAGAGCATAGGGTAAAGGGAGCGCATACTAGTGTGGGGTTTTTGGACTGTGCGTGGAATTGAGAAGGGGAGGCTGAGGAGGAGGGAAGGAAAGGAGGTGGCACATGGTGGAAGAGTGGAGAGGAGGGAGAATACTGGTGCGTGGAGGAGGAAGAGGAGGCTTGGTGGGTGGGGGCACCCTGGTGTTGGACGGGTGGCCGGCCACCACCAAAATAATTTTTTACTTTTCAATTGTTTTTTTGGATTTTTTCAATAGTTAGAAGAGGGAGGTCTTGGGTTCAAACCCCCTCCTCTCCTTTTTGATCAGTTTCTAGGTCTTTTCAACAAAGGAAAAGGGAGGGGGTTGGGGTTCAAATCCCAAGCCTTGCAAATGGCCATGCACATGCCTGCATACTCAATCATGTAGAAATTTAGATACAAATCAATGTATTCTTGCGATTCTCCTGATCTAACAATTACCGCAACTTGTCAAATACAGAATCACTTCTACTATTATTGCGGAAGCAATTTAAACCACGATCTCAACCACAATGCACAAAGTGAAATATCAATAACACACAACACAGAAGTTTTACCGGGGAAGCGTAAAGCTAAAAACCCCACTATCATATATTATGAATCATGAAACAATCTCATACAAAGCTCTAATCCAAGAGCTCTCAGTACAATACAATCGTCTCACACTGTCATACACA
>JZKD02S2005467.1:1228514-1252226 GCA_000966675.3 Picea glauca
ACGTTCGTGACAGTGAAAACACTTCACTTTGGACAAATCCAACTTCTTGACTTTAGACTCAGAATTTGATTGGGATTTCTTCCATTTCCCTTTCCTTGCCTTTGCAGTCAAAGAAAAATCCTCTTCATCATCACGCTTTGATGAAGATCCATCTCTGGTATTCCGCCTGAACTCCTCTTGCACCAGATCCGACCATAGTCGTTCCCAATCCAGCAACTTTTCCCTTCCATTGACAGAGTCTTGATAACTGTGCCAACTCTTAGGAATCCCTAGGAGTGCCAAGCTCACCAAATCATCAGTAGCGATTGTTATTCCCACACTTCCAAGCTCATCCCGACATTGGACAAACTTTGTGAGATATTTTGGAATGGTGTCGCCTTTCTCCATCTTAATCTTCCTGAGTTTATCTTTGAGCGCCAATTTCCTATGGTCGCTACTGTTTTGGAATAGATCCTTCAAAACCTTCCACATCGCATATGGTGTAGTTTTACCATGGAGGTTTGAGACAATATGGTCTCGTACTCCCTCCAGCAGAATCCTCCTCGCCTTTGCTACTTTCTTTTGCCATGCATCAAGATTTGCATTGTCTGTCGCATCCGACTTAGCAACATCTGCATCAATGTAACCCTTCAAGCCATTTTCTTTGAGCACTGCCTCCATCCTATCCTTCCATGCAATGTAGTTAGAGCTGCCCTCGAGTGCATACTCCAACCTCAAGCCATTAAAAGACATTTCGATCTTGAATCAAGTGTCGCACCAAGAAAATCTTGCAAATTGGAATGTTATCCAACCCAAAACTCAACCCCTTCACTTTCTCCTTGCCCTGGAAGGTTCGCACCCCTCCTGAGAGCAGCCTGAAGGGAGTTCGCACCCTGCCTGTGAGTAGCCTGCGAACTATCCTGTTTTGCCCTCACCCTGCTATACTGTACACCTGAGGGAATGCCCTATTTTGTTCGCACCCTGCATGTGTGTAGCCTGAGAGGTTCGCACCCTGCTCCACTGTAGCCTACGAACTTTTCTTGAGATGTTCGCACTCTGCTCCACTATAGACTGCGAACTTTTCTGAGATGTTCGCACCCTGCCTTTGTCTAGGGTGCGAGAATTTTTGTTCTTGAAAACACCGGAAGTTTTCAGTACTAAGTGTTCGCACCCTGCTAGAGACGGGAGCTGTGAGAATGCAATTATGTTCGCACCTCACTTTCGTGACTCTGTGGCCTCCGTGGCTCTGATACCATGTAGAAATTTAGATACAAATCAATGTATTCTTGTGATTCTCCTGATCTAACAATTACCGCAACTTGCTAAATACAGAATCGCTTCTACTATTATTTTGGAAGCAATTTAAACCACGATCTCAACCACAATGCACAAAGTGAAATATCAATAACACACAACACAGAAGTTTTACTCGAGAAAGCGTAAAGCTAAAAACCCCACTATCATATATTATGAATCATGAAACAATCTCATACAAAGCTCTAATCCAAGAGCTCTCAGTACAATACAATCGTCTCACATTGTCATACACAAATTAGCAAATACATGCGCCAATTTCCGTGACCAGACAGCCTGCCTCCTCTGCACAAACTCTGCAATCCGAATTCTCACAATGCATCGAATGAATCATTTGCACATGCTCATAAGCATATCCACTGCATGTGTGAACAAATCACAACTGATAGCCAACTGTCCCTTTCACCTGTTATCTCAACTGATGTCCATTGGAATGACATGCATGTAGTTAACCGTGGCAAGTCTTTAGTTGCATGCGAGTTTAACTGATTGTGAATTAATGAATAGTTAATTCACTGAACTCGCACTAATACAACTAAGCTTAACTCACTTAACTACACTTAGAATTCTGTTACAATTCCAAATCACTCAGTTATGAATGAGATAATAGTTTAATATTTATTGTCTAATTTAATTAAGGGAAAACTAAATTAGACACATGTTTCTTGTTGACTTTTCAACAAATCAAACTCAAAAATTTGATTCTCTAAAGGGGCCTTAGAGACTTGGGCCTAGTTCCCAAGAGGGGTTTGAATCCCCTCCCCTTTGAATTTTTTGCACATAAAAAGAAATGAATATGACACACCATCAATAAAACATGAACCAACACTCTATTCCAAATTTGAACCAACACCAAAGCAACCATTCTATGTTGATGTTTGGACAACATCGGGAAGACATTCTCTTAGAATAATAATTAATAATATGATTATTGATTAGCAAATATCTTATATAATAAAGTAAATGATAATAATAAATAGTTATTTATTATTCAAGGGACACATCCTTTCATGGATTGTCACCATATTTTCCTTATATATGGAACTCTTATCATTGTAATAATATATCGATCATATCTCATATGAAGAAAAACAACATGGTATCAAAGAAGGAATGGGCTAACTCCCTCACAGGAGGGCCTAGGATCCTGAAAGAAAGTTTTTTCTTGTTTTAACTGTGTGAATTCTTTGGTCTTGAATTATCTTCTTCAACATGGGTCCACTACCCCCCCCTTCATAGTATGATGCAGTTAAAGATGGAGTGGATATTGTATCCATCTCAATTGGAGTTTGGTGTGGAAATCAAGCCAATTTTTTGAAGGATGCTATAGCCATAGGATCATTTCATGCTACTAAGAAAGGAATTCTTGTTGTATCCTCTACGAGAAATGAGGGACTTGGTTCTCAAACATTTTTCAATGTCGCGCCATGGATATTTACGGTTGGAGTGACCTCAATTGACTAGGAATTCCTATCAAACATTGTGTTGGGCAATGGGTAAGGGCATAACCATGTCGAATCTCAACCACTTGGTTGTGCACCCGCTTGTGTATGATGGAATCATTCCTGACAAATCCAGTTATCCAGTAGCCATAAGCAATTTTCTTCTAGATTCATTAGACACAAGACAAGTGAAATGAAACGTTGTAGTCTGTATAACGAATGTCACAACTACATTGAGGTATATCATGAAAATAATAGTCCAAGACGTGGGAGGCATATGCATGGTCATTGTGCACGATATACAAATATTTGAAGCATTTGATTATGGTACCTTTCCAATGATTGAAGTAAGTAAAATGTTTGCAATGGAGATATTTGATTACACAAAATCAAATAGAGGTGGTCACAAATTACAATCCCACTCCTGTTATTGCATAGTTTTCATCAAGAGGACCTGGAAGGCTGACCCATAACATTCTCAAGATAGACATCAATGCACTAGGTGTGAATAATATTTGCAACTTAGCCTTGCCTATGCCATGTGAGGTGGCTAGGTTTGTATCAGTGTATGGTCATAGTATTGCCTATGCCATGCGGGGTGGCTAGGTGTGAATAAGACTACTGGGAGAGGAAAAACAACACAACATGTTCATGGAGACAATGGAAGTGGTTGTGTACCACTAGAAAACATGCTAGTGGCTATGTGCTACTAATGGATTACTACATAGTCATGAGACCATGGCAGTGGTTGTGTACCACTGGACAATAGTTGTGTACTACTATGACATGGAAAACGTTGTGTACTATTGGACGACATTGTAGTAGCTATGTGCTACTCGTTGATTGTGGCATAGCCATAAAGAATGTGGAAGATTATTTGAGATATCGATGGCATGGTAGTAGCAGTATGATACTAGTTGATTGTAGAGTAATCAATGGATTACTAGACGAAGGAACCAAGACATTGGTTTCACAAGGAAACCTCAATATGTCTTGGGGGACATTGGTTCCATCATGGACCCTCAATGTGTTCTAGAGATGTTTGAGGTAGGGATCAAGAGGGAGTACACCGTTCCTCGCAACCCTCAACTGAATGGGGTCATAGAGAGGAAGAAAAAATCTATTGTTGAGACAGTCAAGGCGATGATTCATGATTATCATTTACCTATGTTTATGTGGGCAGTGGCATCCATGATTGTAGTGTATGTTCATAACAAAAGTCCTTGAGGAAAATGTCTCCTGGGGAGGCCTCCACCGAAGTGAAGCCTGAGGTTGGATGCTTCAAGATATTTGGGTGTTCATTATACAATCATGTACCCAAGGATAAAAGGACCAAGCTAGACCCTTTAGGTAGAAAGGGTACATTTTTGGGGTACAATGAGTCTTCAAAGGAATACCAGATCTACATCCCTAGTCAGAGACAGATTGAGTGAGAGACAGGAAGAGATGGTACCTTTTGAGACAGCAAGATACCTCAGAGATATTCATGCTATGTCGTAGCTATGAGCCACATCATTGATTATAAACCTTCCTGTTATGAGGAGGAAAATATTCATCCAATATGGAGAGATGCCATGATTGAGGAGTATCAGTCCATCATGAAGAATGATGTGTTCGATATTGTTCCGACACCTGAGGGGAAGCTTGTAGTCACTTCCAAATGGATCTACAATATCAAACACATAGTTGATGGGAGAATTGAGAGGTACAAAATGAGATTTCTTGCTAGAGGATTCTCTCAGGTGAAGGGAATAGATTATGAGGAGACATTTTCTCATATTAATGGATACACTTCTATCTAGTTGATCATTTCCCCTGGAACATCCATGGGTTGGAGAGTACATCATATGTATGTAAAGACAACCTTTCTTAATAGAGGGATTGAGGAAGAAGTATACATCGAGCAACCATATGGTTTCATGATACATGAGAAGGAGTCTCATGTGTGTAGGTTGAAGAAGGCCTTGTATGGACTCAAGCAACCACCTTGAGCTTGGTATGCGAGTATTGATGGACACTTGATGATTTTTGGGATTCAACAAAAGTGTTGTTGATCCCAACCTATACTAAAATATTATTAATGGTGAGTCCTTGATTTTGGTCCTCTATGTTGATGATTTATTCCTCAACGATACATATATCCTTATTGTTGAATGCAAGTATGCATTGGCCTCTAAGTTTGAGATGAAGGAGCTTGGTATGATACAATACTTCTTGGAACTAGAAGTGTGGCAGAGAACTGATGCGATCTTCCTAAGTCAGGGGAAGTACATAGTTGAGATATTGAAGAAGTTTAGGATGTTGAACTTGAAGCCCATGGCTACACCAATGGTGATGAGTCTGAAGAAACTAAGTGTGTATTCTTCCAATTCTGAAAAAATTGATCTGAATCTGTACAGACAACTGATTAGATAATTTATGTATCTGGTTAACACAAGACAAAATATTTGTTATGTAGTGAGTGTATTTAGCCAGTTTACGAGTCAGCCTTGATAAACACATTGGATTATTGTGAAGCATGTGTTGAGATACCTGTGAGGCACAACTGGATATGGTCTAAAATATACTTCCAGTATTGATATGATATGTGAGGAATATATTGACTCTGATTGGGTAGGGAGCGCAGAGGATAGAAAGATCACCTTGGGGTGTTGCTTCACCTTGGGATCTTCCATGGTTTCCTGGTGTAGTAGGAAACATACTTATGTGGCTTTGAGCACAACAAAAGTAGATTACATTTCATTAAGTATGTCAATCGGTGAAGCAGTGTGGCTTTGCAAGATCCTTGTAGATTTATCGAAACATGTGTTGGATTCCACCATTATTCATTATGGTAACCAAATTTGTGTGAATATATCATATAATCCAGTGTTTCATGAAGAATCAAACCACATTGAGATCAAGTACCATTACATCTGAGACATGGTGCAGAGGAAGGAAGTATTAGTGAAGTACCTTCCTACAGATGAGCAGGTTGTTGATGTTCTTACCAAACCAGGATGAAGTTCAAGTACTTCCATGACAAACTTGATGTGGTAGAGAATGCCTCCCTTGCTCAGAGGGAGTCTTGATGTTTGTAGATTTCTAAGACATTCTCTAGATCATTCTTCTCTATGACTGAGTTGAGTTGATGATGACACTTTTTAGAGAAGGGATAACTGGGGCACTTATTCGAGAAGGGATAAGTGTGTTTGGGTTTATAGCCCAATGTCCCTTTTGGAGATAACATGAGGACATGTCCCATGTGGAGAGAACATGAGGACATGTCAAGGGAGTTGACCCTTGACATCACACACTATGGGAGTTGACCCTAGTATTTCTAGAGGGTGTAGCCTCTAGAAGTCCACATGGGAGTGCCATGTGTGACAAACATTCTCCAGATCGTACTCCTTTGTGAATTGAGTTGAGTTGATATGTGAGGACACTTATTCGAGAAGGGATAAGTTCATTTGGGCTTATATCTCAACATCCCTTGTGTATAGAAAATGAGGACATGTCAAGGGAGTTGACCATTGATATCACACACTATGGGAGTTGACCCTAGTGTTTCTAGATGGTGTAGCCTCTAGAAGTCCATATGGGAGTGCCATGTGTGACAAACCTTTTTATACTATCATAGTTGTGTACTGCTGGTGGAGACTGTGTGTCTTTGGAAAGTAGTTGTCTACTACTATGGAAAAATACCTCCCTAGATAAGATGGAGTGCTAGTGTTTCAGCATCGGGAAAAACTTCTCCTAGATTGGGATGCAGACAAAGGAAGATAGGATACATTTATCATAAAGGTGCACTTGTGGTAAATGGGCCTAGACGTAGTCCTTCCTTGATCATGATAAGCAATAATATGGACTTGAGGTGGTTGAAGTGTCTTTTTCACGTGTTAGTTAGCATCAGGTTGACATTCACTCACATGTGTGTACTTGTGGTGAAATATCCTGGTGTGGTCTTTGTCCTAGTCATGGTGATTTGAAAGGGAATGATAAAGACTCAAGATGTTATATGATATTACATGTGGACCCAGAGTGAGTCTGATGTCAGAGAGAGTCAATTGGCTCAAAAGGGACAATCGCATAAGGAGTTTCTCCTCAGTTCAGGTTGGAGAGAGATGTCTCCCAAGACTTACAGACAAGTGTCACGAGTCTAGGGTGAGGTTTGTATATTTTAGAGACAATATTGGCATGATGCATAATTTATTCCTCATTGAGAGGGAGTGTTGATGTTTGGAAAACATTGGGAAGACATTCTCTTAGAATGATAATTAATAATATGATTATTAAATAACTTATATAATAAAGTAAATGATAATAATAAATATCTATAGATTATTCAAGGGACGCGTACTTTCATGGATGTTCACCATATGTTACCTATATATGGAACAATTATCATTGTAATAATATATCGATCATATCTCATATAAAGAAAAACAACATTCTGAAGGCAAAACAATAATTTTCCACACAAAAATCCACCATAACCAACAAATGTTTTCTTTCCTTTTGAATTGGGATTGATGGGGGGTTACTTGGATATGTGTCTGAAGATTGGTGCATGGTTATGTCTGGATTCCCAATGCAATCCCGGAATTGCTATCAGGAATCCTTCCTTAGTCATTG
The DNA here is from genome assembly GCA_000966675.3 of Picea glauca. NCBI lineage: Eukaryota > Viridiplantae > Streptophyta > Pinopsida > Pinales > Pinaceae > Picea > Picea glauca. The sequence continues at coordinate 1,235,864 of JZKD02S2005467.1, forward strand.
AAGACCTATTGCAGAGCTCCCTCTCCCCTTTTCCAAAATGCCAAAATGACTTGAGAGAGGGGGGTGAGAGGGTTTTGTATTTTTTAATTTTTCAAAAATCAAATTTCCCCAATATTGCATGAGGGAGGTTGCGTTCCCTTCCTATGATTTTCTGAATTTTCTGATTTCTTTTACTATTTTTCCACTACCTTTTAATATTTCTCTAAAATGTTGCCAAGTCAAAGTTTGACTTTGACCTTGTTGTTTTTAACTTAGCCCCAAAAAGGTTGCCAGATGTGATAGAGTCAAAAATGGATGCAGAGCACGTCGTTCAAAAGGTCTTGATGAGCCCACCAAGAATATGTGGTCATTAATATGGAATAATTACACCTTACCCCTCAAATTCAGCCTGGAAAAGTTGTCACTTAAAACCCCTGATTTGTTGGTGGGCCCACATGAAACACAATCTTGCGAAGGGCACCATATCGCCATACGATATCCAATAGAGGCAAATGATGTACCGTAGGAAAGGTATCGATGATTAATTAGACACTGTGGCCATATATTTGTGTGTTGGGGCCATTAATGGCTGGTTTATATGTCATGAAACCCTGTTATGCGAGATGGTTTCCCCCCTTTTCCCGAAATAATTGACAAACTTGTGACAGCTCTAATCAGGCCATCCGAGGTCAGAATGAGGAAAATGAGGAGCCATTGGAAAGATATATGAATCCATTACAACGTGGAATAATTTAATATCTTATTTAAAACTCTTTACCAACAATTTTTAAACCTCGAATAACTGCAAGCAATATGATGTCCAAAAGTGGTCATGAACTTGCGAAGGCTCGTTCTGACCAACCGGGGGTCAAAAATAAGCACGAGATATATTGTTGGAAATAAATCACACTTCCCTGCACAAAATATAGGTTTGATTTTCATTTTCAAACAAAAATATGAACATGATCGGACCAAGAAGTCATAGTTATTGATTTTGGCCATTCGGGTGATGCTAACTTTGCATCCTCTGTAGGGGGGTCATAAAGAATCAGACTTGGGCTCATGATATCCCATTGGAAATATTTTACTGATCCCTACAATATGGAATAATTTAATTTCCAAAAATGTGACAAGACTTAATTTTATCCTTTGCGAAAGGACCCCGTCCCCAAGGGACTCGCCTTGTGACAGGAGAAAGGGGCCAATGATAAATGTTTTGCAAACTATGTGCTTAGCTAATGAAATATGAACTGAACAGTCTTGAAATGAGGCATTATGACATGGGATGGTTTCAAAACTCAAAAATTACCCTAGGAAGGCCTCCCCTGGGGGGAAAAGAACATGGTCCCATGACAAGCCGAGCAAGGTCGGGATGGGCCCGTTTGGGTACCATTTAATATGTTGATGGACATTTCGATGACCATGGTTGTTATAATGATTCCCATAAGGTGATAGTAGGTAAGGGAGAATCATGACTTTGGTATCCATTTGACCTTATTATCCCTCAACTGATACTAGAAGCACTAACCCAACTGAATGTAACAACCTGGAACTGTTGCCAACTGACTTGACCTTATTCCATGATACTAAGTAGTGTTTGATAAGTCATTACACACTTAGATCACAACCCTATGAAGGTAGGCAATTGATACTCTTTCAAGAGTAGAGACCATAGTAACTATGACCCCCACCATTGTCTTTGACTGGAACCATAGCACAAAGGGATGCTTATGGAGGAGTGAAGGTGTAAAACACCATGTTGAGCACAAAGCAGATTTTTGGTTCAACATTCTTGGCGCTGGAGGGGAAATTTCTTCCAAAGAATGTATAATGATGGGATCACCCATGTGACAGGCGATAATACTCAATGGAAATTTATACTTTCAAAGTGACCAAGGTGGGTGAGGGGAGGGGGGATTCAATTAAAGTATAAGGACCATTTTTCACACGAGGGATAATCGAAGAATGAAAGTGGTGCAGTAAATATATACAACATAATTTATATTGAGATTCACATAAGATAAAAGAATGGGAATAATGACTCGGGTTTTGTTGAGCAATGTGTCGCAAGTGACATGGGTCCCTCACCCGGATTATGAATTAACTATGAGAATCAAGGCTTAAGGTGAACCTTGGATCAACATAAATTATTATGCATACCTTCGATTCTCGACACACAAACAAGAAAATAGGGATCTTTTGAAATCAACGACTGACTGGAGAAAAACTAGCAAGCAAACCAGTTAAACAAGGGAGTAAAGAAATATAAAAAAGCTTTGGTAGTAGGTGTTGAAATATCTAGTGCTCACAAGTGATGGAACTTCGTAGGAAAAAAATCATTGCTTGGGAAAAATCAGATTGTAAGTGGTCAGGTAAAGTGCAGTTGCAATCACATGGCTATGTAAGCCATAATTCCATCATGGTTTTCAACATTTACCAGAGAATGATATGCTACCTCCTTAGACTTTCCCCACTGAATTTGATTAAATAACAATTAGGTTTACTCCTATTTAAGATGAGATTCAATCAGAGTTTCTCGTAATCCAAGCATAATGAAATGGATCCTAGGAGTTCACTCTTTTCAAACAACCATTCAATAATAAGAACAATCCCCTTCCCATTAAACACCAGGCAAACTAAAAAGAAGACAACCTATGAAATTAAAATGAAAAAGACCAAAACCAAGGGAAAAATCAAAGAGGGGCTTATGCACAAAATCAAAATCATTCAAGCAAAAAAACTCAAAATTGAAGCCAAGCAGGAAAAAGGCTCAAAATTTAAATCAAGGAGATATATACAAGCATAAAAATGGCAACATCAAATACATACAAGAAGGAAAATCAACAACAATGAATACATACAAACACAAAACGAACAAGTGGTGTCTTATGTACAAGATGACGAGGTCTCTATGGAGTAAAATAACTTTAGGTGATGACCATTCACATGGAATTGAAGTGGTTCACCATCCAAGGTTTTTAATCTGAAAACATTTTTCCCTAAAACCTCGTATATTGTGTAAGGACCCAACCTTAAAGAATCAAACTTGCTATGTTTGGACGGGGCCTCATGTGCTTTGTCCCACAACAAGACATCATATCCTACTTTGTAATTTACCATTGTGGATCTTTTATCGAAGGAACATTTAACAATGCCTTTCTTCTTTTGGAGATGTTGGAATGCGTCTTTTCTTACCTCTTCTAGTTTGATGAGTGTGTCTAAACGATGTTATAAAGGTTGTAAATCATCTTCTGCCTCGGCAATAGCCAACCTCAAGGATGGAATTTGTAAGTGAACAAGCAGGACAACAAGGGATCCATACAACATAGTGTAAGGAATTTGACTTATTGATGTCTTAGGGGTTATACGATCAGCCCATAAAGAAAATTTTAACTTTGTGTTCCAATCAAACTTGTTATCTTAGACCATTCTCTTAAGGATCCGAATCATATTTTTATTTGTGTATTCAACCAATCCATTACCTTGGGGGTAATAGGTGGAAGATCGAAAAAGTTGGATTCCATATGTAACACCAAGGTGGAGCATGACATCAAACATGAAATCTGATCCATTATCAGTTAATATCTCAGCTCAAAATCGGATAAAATGTTATGTTCAATGAATTCTACCACCTGCTGACTCATAGCATTCCTAAGAGAAATTACTTCAACCCACTTTCTGAAGTAGTCTATAGTTGTTAAGATGAATATGTGACTAGTGATGGAAGGCAGTGAAACTAGCCCAATAAAGTCCATTCCCCATCTTTCGAAAGGGACTTGCAATTCAATAGGCCTAAGAGGTAAGGAAACTAACTTTTGCTTCCCAGTGAAGCTTTGGAAAGCTTCACATTTTCAAACCAGTAAATGGGTGTCTTGGTGGAGTGAAGGACAAAAGTAACCTACATGTAAAACTTTTGCTGCGATGGTTTTGGATGAAAAATGACCTCCAAAAACCCCAGAATGGCATTGTTCACGTGCCATTTGGGGTTGGTCAAGAGTCAAGCATTGTGACAAAATCCCATCAAGGTTTCTTCGGTAAAGGATTTGGTCTTGTAAAACATACCTGACAAATTGTAAATGAAGTGTTCATCTGGATTTACTATCCATGTCTGGTGGGAAAACACCATTGATCATAAAATACACGATAGGTCCATACCATGGTTGTGAGGCTAACTTGGTTTTGTTAACCAATTCTTCGAAAGCAATCAAGTTATCTACTTGAGTTGGTTCAACTATGACTAAGGAGTGGGATTGGGTTAGAAATTCATCCAACCCTGTCCCTCTTATGGTTTTCATTCGTTTAATGTCCAAGGCATATTCTTTCATGTGCATGATCCATTTGGACCACTTACTATGCAATTCGGTTTGATTCAAGGTAGTGACTAAGAGAGATGTAGGCACAAAAACCTGAACTTTTTGGCCTTGGATGTAATGTCAGAATTGCTCCAACGCTTTATACAAAGAATAATCCTGTTTCTCTAGTGTAGAATAGTTCACTTGGTGTGTCTTCAAATTCTTTCTCATGAAGGTGATTGGCCTAATATTTTGCCTCATGATCCTTTTGCAATAAGATTGCATAAATTGTCTCCTCTGATGAATTGGTGTACATTCCAACGTATTTAGAGGGATTAGGACTGATTAACAGAGGGGCAGAAGCAATGTCTCACTTAATGGATTCAAAAAACTGATGGGTAGGGGGGTCCCATTTGAACCGAATGTCCTTCTTCATAAGCTAATTTAGAGGTTTGACTACTTGAGCAAAATCAAGAATGAAGTGTCTCGGGAAGTTTATCTTTCCAAAGAAATATTGCATTTCTTTTTTATTAGTAGTTAAGGGCATATTTTTTTATTTCTACCACTCTCTCAGGATCAACTTTGACACCTTCTTGAGAGACGATGTGACCCAAAAGTTCTCCCTCCATAACACCGAAAATGGTCTTCTTAGGCTTTAATGATATGCCAAACTTACGACATCTAAGAAGAACATGCATGAGGCGATCAAAATGACTAGTTTGTTCTTTAAAAAATACTGTGAGGTCATCGAAGTAGAAAACAATCATCTTACCCAATAAGTGTTTGAAAGCAATGTCCATGGCACATTGAAAGGCATTCCCGACATTAATCAAGCAAAAAGGCATCTTGTTATATGAATATGTGCCCCAACGAGTAGTGAAGGTGGTTCTGTGAATATCAGAAGGCTTGAGGGATCTCTGATTGTAACATGAGAAACCATCTACAGGGACATCATTTGAGCCCCAAAGACTTGTTGGAGGATCTCTTCCATTGGTGGGATGGGGTAGTTGTCTTTTAGGGACACCCTATTCAAATGTTGAAAGTTGACACAAAAACGAATATCACCAATTTTCTTCCTAATGGGAACCAAATTAGATACCCATTGTGAGTAACAGACATGGTATATGACCCTAGATGCTTCCATCTTGTGTAATTTAACCTTAATTATTTGTTCCAAAGTAGGGTTGTTCTTTCTTTGTCTCTTTCTGTAAGGTTTTGAATCATGGATTTTGGGTATGGCATGGATTATCTCCTGCATATCGAAAGCATTGAGATCCTCGTAAGACCGAGCAAAAACATCCTTGAACTTTGTCAAGAGTTCTGTGAATTGAGAGATATCAAAAGGAGAACACTATGACCCTATATAAACTAGTTTTGGATCTTTCTCAGTTCCCAGGTTTATAGGGATGGATTCTTGCACCTTCCTAACAGATTCACTATCAATACTAGGTGCAAAAGTAGTGGCATCATTGGAATCAAACATGGATTCCAGTACAGACAAACTAGGGGGAATTTTATTTTTCTTCAATTGGATTATGTCCCCGGTTTCCTCTTCCAACTCATGGCTGATATGTAAATATTTGAATTCCTCCTTGTTTTCAAAGAACCTACATATTTTTTCATCGGTATCAAAAGCTTGCCAAGAGTCCACACTATCAAGTAATGTAGGTCTATGCAAAATTTAGACTTTTATATCTTCGATAGACCTTACGAAATCCGAAGTGAAGCAAGAACCAACCAAAGACAAATTATAAACGACATGGTTTGCGGCCCTAGGTATAGTTTGAATGTTGAAATATAAGAAACTCTCAATAAGTTCCTTAGCCCTTCGGTGGTATTGTTTGAGGCGTGGGTTATGAACTTCATAGTTATCTTTTATTTGATTCACAACCAATTCAAAATCCCCACTAAACAGGAAATGATGAATTCCTAAGTCTAAGGCCTTTTGGAGGCCTTGAACTAACACTTCATATTCAACCATATTATTAGTGTTAGGAAATTTTAATCGAAAAGAGAAAGGGATTTCCTTTCCCTTGGGATCACACAAAAGGACCCCATCCCCAGATCCATGCTTGGATTTAGCATCGTCAAAATCCATGCTCCACAACATTTCTACCAACTCAGAAGGAGGGGCATGTGCATCTTCCTGAGATAACATAGTATATGTACCCATCCCCGTGTCTTGAAAAGACACATGTTTTTTATTGTAGGAAGAAGGTACAACCTGCTCTTAGTATTTTGGTTCTCTTCTGATGACAACTTCAACACCTTTATGAGGAAAGGTGAAGTGGTTTCCTTCCATGAAGTAACAACCCTTTTTTACTTTGGTGTACCATTCCCTCCCTAAAAGCATGCCATATGCTTTAGGTATGTCTGCTATGATCATGTTTATGAGCATGCTCACATATGGAGATTGGTTGAAAGTAATGGATAAGTCCTTGATGTAACCAATGGTTTCTACAATCCTTGAATCCAAAGCTAACATATATTTACATGGGCTCATGCATTAAAGACCCAGTCTCCTCATGAATCGAAGGGGCCTAACATTGTGCCTCACTCCTATGCCAGTGACACAATTATGGAGCACAAAATCAGAAATCATAATTGAGATTTAGAAAGAAGGAACCCTAGGGTCTATGTCAATAACATCGTATGCCTCCTTAGGTTGAGAAGAGGTATCTTTGGAAATAGGAACTTTCTATTCTAATTTTGGAGTAGGAGGTGCTTGTAGAACACACAAAATGTATTCAAACTGAGTAGGTGTCCTAAGATCATCTAATAATGTCATGTGGACGGGGACCTTCGCTAGATCTTCAACGACGTTGTAAGGTCCTGGTATTGGGAAGCAGGGTGGTGGATTATTAGGCAAATTTACCTTGTTTGGAGTCCACATAACCCTGTTCCTTGGAGGGGAAGGTAATCTACCATTCGCAGGAAGTTTTCCTTTTTCATTATTCTTGGGATCAATTTTGGTCCCTTCCACCCCTTACAGAGTGGTTTTAGGGGCCGGATTCCTAGTTTCTACAACAAATCTTCTGAAAGAAAGAGGATCATCATCACAGGGAATATAGTTTTCCATGTTAACTTGGTTTCTTTGGGAAGTAGAAGCAAGCTTGGTTTTCACTAGAGGTAGTGGGGATTTGTTGGTTTTAGACAATTCCAGGCGACGTGTATATAAGTAACAATACTCAAATATCATGGAAGTCTTGGAAAAAGTGGCACCAATCCACTTCAGTAGCATGTTTTCTAGGAGGAGGTGTAAAAGGAAAAGGAGGCCTTTGCCTCACAAGAGTAGTAAACTGCAAGTCATTCAACTTTCGATTAAGGGAAAGCATTTGGTTTTTCATGTTCATTAACAACTTGAGTGTTTCATAAATTTCCCTTTCTTCAGTCCTTGAAGTTTGGGTAGGTGGGGGTTCATATCGACGACCCTCGTTTTGAGGTACCTCATTCTTGGGTCTCCCATTAAAATGAGGTTGTGCTAAAGGTGAGGGAATCATGCCAGATTCCTCTATGTTTCTCTCAATTTCCAAGGAGCTATCTTTGGTCGTATCTAAAGTTTGTATTGATTTATCTTTAAATGTATACTTTACATTTGGATTCATAAAGGTCATGTAGTAATGGAACAAATTGTTTCGAGATGGTTGGGAACCAGTTGGGATCCTAGTCAAGGTTGAGGTAATGTGTTGATTGAATTTTCGAAATTGATCCCCCTCACGGATGGAGATGGTTGTGAAATCCATGAGTAGAGAAGCCACATCATCCGCCCCTTGGAAATGATTCTTGAATTCTTGGACCATAGTGTCCCAATTTGGGATACTATCATTTGGAAGTAAGCGATACCATCTCGCTGCTACACCCTCAAAGGTTCTTACAAAATGTTTAATGATGACATCAAAAATTGTTATGTCCATAAGTGATAATGCATCGTAGAAGTTTTGAATATGTTCCTCAAAATTCAATTTACTAGTGCCACTGAACTTAGGGAGATTGTTTGGGGCATCTGCAGGTATGTCATGATGAGGTCGGGGAAACCTCAAAGGAGTCTTAGGTTTCAGGACATTTCCATGGAAACAACTATGGGAGGAACAACCTAAGGGTTAGTAACTGTTGTTGGATTGACTTAATCTTGCTTTAGCAGGGGATTTGAATAGGATAAGAGGAAGAGGGTGACTCATCTTATGCGAAAGGTGTAATGAGTTTCTTTGGTTTCCCAGATGTATGTGTCTCGCTACTTGTTTTCTTTCATGAACTTTGACTTCTTGTATTCCTGGGGAACAATGTTTCCCTAGGCTTAGGATATTTCTTCCCTGCCAACTTGCAAGGGGATAAAGTAATTACTTTAAGTACAACATATGTATCACACCAACAATCCTACTCTTTGTAGCATGACGTTGATTAACACAACTATAAACAAAACTTTGTTTTTGTTCTTTTCAAAGTAGAAGGTAAAGTATGAAATATTTATAACTTCTCATGTGAGTTCGAACAAGTAAAATCAGACACTGACAAGGTAAGATGAAAGAAAAAATCAATGATATTTATGAATCCCAGATGCAATGGAACTATAAGGGAACTCAAATATAGCAAGTACCAAAGGATCACTAAAATACCATGCCGAAATTTTTTGACAACAAGTGGGAAAAGGACCCCAAAAAATTTGGGTCCAATGCTTAGTACAAGTTTAGGATACAAGCAAAACTAAAAAAAGAATTGCAAGCTCCCTAGTATGGTCGCCAGAAAAAGGGACATGTTATAAGAAAAATCTGTCAGTTGGGACAGATCAAACCTATCAGGCTATGAATATGGTTACAACCTCTTTGATACTCAGAACAAGGCATAGACTACCTACACCTTAGGTAGTCCTTCCCCTGAGGTGGTAATGAAGGGGAAAAAGGAGAGGTGAAAGACTTACAAGAAGTCTTTCTTAGGACCACCCACCCTGGGGTTTTTTCTCACTCAATTTCCTGGATCGCCAAAATGGCATGGGGGGTGAAAATTATGGAAAAAAAAATAAATAAAGTGAACAACGAGATGTTCTCTCCCTTAAATCCTTGTAAAATGGCCCATAATGGGTTCTCGGTGTAAACTAAGTTTTTGGACAATAAACAAATAAATGCCTCAAGTGAAAGAGTGAAAAAAAAGGTGAAACATGGGCTTAAAAGCTACAACCAAGTCTTTTCAAATGGCTATAAATTACGAACAACAAGTTGTTCAAAGATTTTAAGGCAGGGAAACAAGCCCAAAATGGCTTGGTACCCCTCGAGGTGACCGAAGAAATGATCCCAAAAGATTGTCAAATAAAAAAGGGGGTTGTAAATGGAAATGGACAACTTTTCTACCAGTTGTTAGAGCTATGTTTGGGAGAGTATTTACAACTTCAATTTTGGTTCATGGATGAACGGTTGAATGACAAAAGGTTTGACTTTAACTATATTTTATTGGTGAATTTTTTGTTATTAACACATGCCTTGGCCACCACACTATTTTGAAGGTTATCCTGATCAGGAAAACACATCCTGGAATTATTCCAACCAGTATAATAAGAGTAGTCTTTTTAGACCATGGTGGTTAGGTTGAAGAGTGCCCCATGCATTTCAGAGAAGCATGGATTAGCCACTTCTTGTCACTAGTGATTTTGGGCTCTTCAAACCACTTGGATGGAAGAAGGATACATACAAAAAGGAAGATGACCAAGACCCCCCTAAAGGGAATTTTATCTGAGCTTACCCTAGAAGAGTAGTATTCCAACCAAGTTGAGCTATTCAACTCCTTGATCGTGTGGTACTAAGGAAATACCAGTCGATTTATACTAACTAGATAACTTCTGAGGGGATCATGATGAAGACTCCCTCACTTTGACACTTAGAATCCTATAAAATTGAAATTCCTTGAAATAAAGGACTAGACTATCCACATGGTGAGGTCATGTATTGCTTTCACAAGTGTGTTTCCTAGTCAATGAATTTGAAATCTATCTTAAAATTTCTACAAAAACAATTAAAATAAGTATGTGACATATATTCCATGGCTAAATAAAATGTGTATGTATATAGATAAATAGCATAGGTTTTGTTTTGAGTGTATGGGGCAGAACCCTGCTTTATTTTCATGTGTTTTGCAGTTTTTTGAGTGTTTTTAGCTTCTTGAGTTTTGCATGGCCCCTTTAGGGGAAACCACCTATAGATTAGTGAATGAAAAAATATGCAATGAATGATAACAGAATTAACTAATTACAAGTAAATGATTATACCATTCAACCCAAAGGAATGGGTTGAGGCTCTTTGTAAGTGACAAGGTGACGTAGACCTCCAGCCCTCAGGCCAAGATCTGCACAGAATCGTTCTAAATCTTCCCTTGAGTCTAATTGACTCTTTGATTTCCCCACATGGAAACACACACACACACAATGGTGTTCCTCCACAGGTCCTTATGAGTGTGCCCACGTGATCAAACACAAGGTGTCACCCAAGTCTCCTTGACCACAATAAAGTCACACCCTTCCTAATTTGGGCTTTTGGGTTTCGCGATATCGCGATTTCCGTTGTCGAGTTTCCGACTCTTCAACCCACTGAAACCTGATATGCTGAAACCCGAAATGATTGATCGCGTCTTCCTCCACACATGTATCATGTTTCACAACTTTAGGAATTCCAGAGTAAGGAACCCCGATCCCTTGTCTTCTAAAGCACCGAAATGCCAAATCTCGATGTGTTCAGCAAAGGTTGGCTTCCTAATGGACTTTTCACTTCATCAGGGTTTTGGATTTCACGATTTCACGAATCCAAACGTGAGGCTTCTCATCTTTCCAACCTCCAAAATCCAAAATATCTCCCCTACGGAATCAACGGCCAATAGTCGCCCTTCCGATCCAACGACCCACATGATTTCAGACTTTTGGGTACCGGTAGTTCAAGACTCTCTATTCCAAACCACTGTCACCACAATCCTCAAATTTCTGAACCCCAAAACACCGAAATGACGAAAAGCCACTTCATAATATTTCACATTTTACAACTCTGTGGTTTTTCAATGCAAAGGCCCTTGGCTCCTTGTCATCAAGATTTCCGGTATCCCGAATCCTAAATTACCGAAATGATCTAATGGATCGAAACAGATCATGATCAATGGTCCACGTTTATTCCTGATACCAACGTGATGGATTGTCCTCTCCTATCCACCTTGCAGCATCTCTAGATCCTACAGTCCTCACGACTTCGGAACTTCCCCACAGAAAATTTCAACTGCTCGTTCCTTCCTTGAAAACTTCTGTGAATTGAACTAGTGTTCCTCGTCTGAACTTGGATTTTGCAAAGCGACTTTTCTCTGTCTCCCTTTTAACACTTCAAAGACACTAACCCTCTTGAGCTTTCACTTTCAAACTTGAGTCTCAAAAGGACTCCTGCACACACTCCTTGCGGCAATCTTTCAAATACTTCTAAGTATTTGATTCTTCGACTCTGTGCACCCTCTGCAACAACAGTCCTTTACCTTTCAACCTTAGTTGATAAGTTTAAGGCCTCGACTAGCCTGTGCACACCTTGCATGTCTTCTGTGCTCCACCTGCACTTCTCTTGGAATGAGAACAATAGTATCTCTTCTGAGCTTTCTGAGATAAAACTCAGACTTCTTGTCAACGCACACTTTGCGGACGTTTCACTGCACTCCTTGTAGAAACTTCTCACTCAGGAAGAGAAACAATTGAAACTCATTCTCTCTCTCTCTCTCAGACTTCAAACATTCAATATGAAATCATACATAGAGACAGTATTAAAACAAATGCATAACAGAGAGAATAAACAACCATAAGCATACCATTTACCATGTATAAACATAAAACATCATAACACCATGAAATTTGATTCAGATCTTCATATATTAATTCAAAGCTCCTATACATGGGGTTTTTCCTTTCAACTCTTTGCTACAACTCTATTCTTATGTGCTATGCTAATGATACAATAATACAAGAGTGAGGGTGTCTATATCCGTTTTCCCTCCTATGTTCTATAACTGTCTAATCTAACATTCATATCTACCTACTCTTACATTTAACAGACTCAAATGCCTTAATATTCTACAGATGAGAGCAATCGCTCAAGATCTATTTACAACCTCCAAGATATAAATGCAAAGTACGCATTATTCCTAACTATTACATTAATGCCTTTTAAGTTCAAAATTCAAAACGACTCTTATGAAAACGTGCTCTTTTTCTTCCTCCGTGCATCCAACTATTTCTTTGGCTTAGTCGTGTGCTTTGGCTTTGCACGATGCTCCTGCATCATACTCCCTCGCTTGAAAATTTTCATGAACTCCTGTTCATGAGCTCTTGCAAGGTCTGTCCATGCTTCTGAATTTCTGCTTCACCTTCCCAACTGACATATTCAATTGGATGTCTCTTCCATTTGACCAAGCATTCAAAATACACCTTCCTCCTGGTATTTTTGCTAATCCTCTTGTTAATTATGCTTTCCATCAGTTGCTTTTCAGCTACAGGCATTTGTTTTTTCCATTGAACTTCTTTATGTTCATCCTCTTCTCCTGCTTCTTCAGCTCTGTAAGGGTACAAATCTGCAACATTGAATATCGGTGAAATTCCAATCCCATCGGGTAATTCAATATTATATGTGTTTGTCCCAAATTTCTTCACAACCTTGCATGGTCCAATCTTTTTCATATTCAGTTTGTTATATGTTCCCCCTAGGAACCTTTCCTTCCTCAGATGTGTAAGAACCAGATCACCAACTTCAAGTCTCACCTGTGTTGATCTGCTCTGCACTTGTATTCTTGATTTGAATTCTGCAATCTCTCTTTGACTCAGCTGTGAAGCTCCTTCATTCCCTCTGCAAAGTCCTCTACACTAGCACTCCTGAATTCATCTTGTTCTGAATCTTTCAATTCAGAAACTCCCCTAGGCTGCATTCCATATACAGTTTGGAATGGACTCTGCCCTATGCTTCTGTTGAGTGAATCATTATAAGCGAATTCTGCCTGTGACAGAATGTGATCCCATTGACTTCGGTGCTCAGTCACTAAGCTCCTCAGCAAATCCCCCAAGATCCTATTCAAGAATTTTGTCTGCCCATCCGTATGAGGATGATATACTGAGCTAAAAGATAAACTTGTCCCCAACTTCTTCCATAAAGTCCTCCAGAAATGTCCCATGAACTTGGTATCTTGATCAGAAACTATACTCCTTGGCAAGCCGTGAAGTCTAACGACTTCCTTGAAAAACAGGTTCGCAATATGAGTTGTGTCACTGGTTTTCTAGCATGGTATGAAATGTGCCATCTTGGAAAATCCATCGACTACCACAAAGATTGAATCATAGCCTCTTTTCATTCTTGGCAGTCCCAATATAAAATCCATGCTCACTGTGTCCCACGGCCTCTCAGGTATGGGTAATGGCTGGTATAACCATGTGTTCTGCCTTTTCTCTTTTGTGTGCTAACAAATCCCGCATTTGTCCACAAATTTCTTAACATCTGTCCTCATCCCTGGCCAAAAATATGAGCCATTCAACTTTGAGAACGTCTTATCATGATCGAAGTGTCCGACCAATCCTCCACTGTGTTTTTCCTTCAGTAGGTTCTCCCTCATGGAGCATTTTGGAATGCATAACTAATTGCCCCTACATAATAATCCATCCTGGATCATATATTCAGTCCACTGGATTCTGTCCCTGAGAATTGGATTCTCAGATGCCTCATACGCTTCCTTAAAATCTGGGTCATCTCTATACATTTCTTTGAGGTTATCAAAACCCAAACTTTTGACTTCGAATTCCTGCATAAGCAAACATTTCTTGCTCAAAGCATCAACAACTTTGTTAGCAATTCCAAAAATATGCTTAATCACAAAAGTAAAATTCTGCATGAATTCAACCCATTTAACATGTTTTTGGTTCAACTTCTCCTGTTGAGTCACGAATTGTAAAGCATGATTATCATTGTACAAAACAAACTCTTTAGGAACCAAATAATGTCTCCATTTCTTCAGCGCTTGTATGACCGCATAGAATTCCTTGTCATATGTGGAGTACTTAACCTTCGCTTCATTCAGTTTTTCACTAAAGTATGTGATCGGTCTATCATCTTGGCTCAAGACCGCTCCTATTGCAAATCCACTCGCATCACACTTGACCTGGAATGTCTTGCTGAAATTTGGCAAAACCAAAATTGGCTGCTCAGTGATCTTCTTCTTCAGCAGGTTGAAACTCTTCTCTGCTTCCTCGGTCTAGTGAAAAGATTTATGTCTTTTCTTCACCGTATCCATCATTGGTGCACTAATCCCATTGAAATTTCGTATGAATTTCCTATAGAAGCTAACCAAACCATGGAAGATTCGAACTTCAAATACACTCTTCGGTGATGGCCAATTCTTAATCGCATTTACCTTTTCTAAGTCCATCTTCAGCTCATTTGCAGAGATAACAAAACCCAAATAAATGAGTTTTGTCCTCATAAACAATGATTTCTTCATATTAATCAACAATTTCTCTTGATGTAATCTCTTCATCACTATAGCTAAATGCCTTAAGTGTTTTTCTTCTATCTTGCTGAAAATTAATATGTCATCAAGATATACAATGACAAATTTCCCTATGAAATCCTTCAGGACTTCATTCATCAATCTCATGAAAGTACTGGGTGCATTCGTTAAACCAAATGGCATGACAAGCCATTCATACAACCCCTCATTTGTCTTGAATGCTGTCTTCCATTCATCACCTTCTCTCATGTGAATCTGATGATATCCGCTTTTCAAATCAATCTTTGAAAAAAAACTTGCTCCACTCAAGCAATCCATCAAATCATCCATCCTTGGTAATGGAAATCTGTATCTGATGGTAATCGTATTGATTTCCCTTGAGTCTGTACACATTCTCTAGCCTCCATCTTTCTTTGGGCTGAGCACTATTGGAACAACACATGGACTCAATCTCTCTCTAATCAATCCTTTGACCATTAAGTCCTAGACTTGTCTCTTAACTTCTTCATTTCCTATGGCGTCAATCTGTACGTTGCTTTGTTTGGTAAACTGGCTCTAGGTATAAGATCAATGTGATGGCTTATACTCCTGATTGGTGGCAACGAACAAGGTAGTTTGTCCACTACTATATCAACAAACTCTTCCAGGAACTCCTGGATTTCTTCTGGTAAATCATCTATCCTCGTACTGGTCAAAACAATTATGGGCTTCCTAACCACAATAAATTGTGTGTCTTCCTTATTCTTAACCTCATTAAGAAGTTCCTTCCCACTCATGAGAAGTACATTGTTTCTCACCTCTGGTTTCACTTCTTTATCCTTAATCGATAGCAACATGTGCATTCTCCCATTTTTCTCTAGGGTGTATGTGTTCTTTCTCCCATCATGAATCACATTCCTATCATATTTCCATGGTCTACCCAGCAATAGATGACAAACATCCATGGGAATGACATCATATAATATTTCATCCTTATATCCCCCTATTTTAAATTCAACTAAACATTGTTTAGTGACATTTACCTGATGTCCTTTTTGTAGCCACAAAACTCTGTATGGGCTTGGATGTATGATAGTCTCCAGCTACAGATTTTCTATCATCTCTGTAGAAATGAGATTGTATGTGCTACCACTATCCATGATGACTTTTCATACTCTGTCTTTTGTTTTGCAAGCAGTCTAAAATAGACTATTCCTTTGGGCTGGGTTCTCTGCCTCCTTTTCTGGCGTTAAGAGAACTTTCCTCATCATAAAGGATCTTTCACCCTTAGCATCTTCTACCTCAACATTCCATCCTTGTGCTTCGGAAATGTGAGTCTCACCACCTTCTTTATTCTTGTCTGGACACTCAAAGGATTTATGTCCGATCTTTCCATAGACAAAGCATTTCACTTCACCTCCTCGACCTCTTCCTCTTCCTCTAGCTCGAGGAAAAGTATTTCTATCGGCATACTACCCTCTCTGTGAGCTTCCTCCTCTCTCATGTTGAGGTTGAGGTTTCTTCCCCTCTTCTTTAGGTCTCTGAGTTCTATCTTACTGTTGGCGGCTGGAAGTCACCCCTGGATTGCTTTCAGGAGCAGAGCCCGACGCCCATCATTT
>JZKD02S2005467.1:1253898-1273797 GCA_000966675.3 Picea glauca
GGAAATAAGGTGGGTCAGTAGTACCCAACTCGGAGGATCTTGTGAGCTGTGGTTTTCCAAAAATAATGGCCTCCACAGAGACCGCTATGGAAATCATTCATAACCTTCTGGGCCTGCTGTGGGTCCAGACATATTAGTAATATCCCCTGGAGGTCTTTCCAATACAAAGTTTGGCCAATAAGACAATACCTGACAGATTTGAGCTTTAAAGCTCTGGCTTTAACTTTTTCCATCCCATCAGGTGGTCTCAACTCCTACAAGAAATACAAGATATCTTTGTACCAGGGGCATGCTGATAGTGGCACATTGCTTTGGGAACCCCTGTCGGATGTCTCGGCTTGCTCATTGATAAAATTGATTTCCAAAGATTTATAATTAGATTCGGCCAGGAGCTTGGCCAAGCCCTGCCCCTTTATTAGCTTGGTGGGTTTAATTTCCAGGTCGAATTCTAGGATCTTGGCGATCCATTTACCCCTTCTTCCGTCTATGTCAGGCTGTATAAGAATGTCCTTCACAGAGGTTGAAGGGACATATGCAATGATCTTTGAGTGTAAGACATAGACCCTGAAAGCTTTGAGAGCTTTCACCAAGGCATAAGCCTGCTTCTCCATGATCTCATATCAGAGCTCTGCATCTCTCAGTGCCTTGCTAAAGAAGGCAAGAGGCTGCTCTTGCCCTTTATCATTTTTCTGCAACAGAACCGCTGCTACTGTGTCAAAGGAAGCAAAAGAAAATATCACAAAATCTTTAGAATAGTCTGGAATGATTAGCACAGGAGCCTCGGTTAATGCTTTCTTTATTTGGTCAAAAGACTTCTTGGGTTCAGCAGTCCATTTTATTTCATGGCCCTTCCTGAGCATGGCTGTGATATGTTTCACCAACTCAGCAAAATTTGAGACAAACCTCCTCAGGAAATTAATCCTTCCCAAAAATTCTTGGACCTCCTTTTTAGATATGGGAAGTGACAGGGCCTGAATTGCTTCTACCCTATCAGGATCAATCCTCACTCCCTCCACTGAGACTATATGGCCTAACAGCTTCCCCTCTTGCATAGCAAACAATGATTTCTTGGGATTCAGGGAAAGGCCAAACCTGTGACACTTCAGGAAAACTCTCTTTAAGTGGGAGTGGTGTTCAATATCAGTCTTGGAGAAGACCGTTATGTCATCTAAGTAAATTACCATGAACTTATCTCTTTCCCCGATGAAGGCTATGTCCATGGCTCGCTGAAACGTTGCTCCCACGTTCATCAGCCCAAATGGCATCTTGGCATACATGAATGTGCCTCAAGGAGTGGTGAAGGTTGTCTTTTCTCTGTCTTCAGGCATGACTAATATCTGATTATAGCCAGAAAATCCATCAATCATAGATATCCTAGATGCACCAGTGACCCTTTGCAATATATGTTCCATGTTGGGCAGGGGTAATTGTCCTTCCTTGAACTCCTGTTCAGGTTCCTGAAATCGACACAGAGTCTGATTTCTCTGCTCTTCTTTCTTACTGGGACCAAATTGGCTACCCAGCTAGAGTATCTCAAGGGGACTATGATTTGGGCATCCAGCAGCTTTTTCACCTCCCTCTCCATGACAGGTAACAACGTAGGATTTATCTGTCTCAGCTTCTGCTTGAAAGGTCTAGCCTCCTCTTTCAGTGGGATCTTGTGTTCAATGACTGACGTGTTGTATGTCTTGAGGTCTTCCTAGGTCCACGCGAACACATCAGCAAACTCCCTCAGCAAATCAGTATATCCGGTCCTCTGCTCCTCATTCAAACTCCTCGACAACTTTACAAACTTGGGCTCTTCTGGTGTGCCTATGTTGCATTCAGTCGTATCAGCATCATCACCTGAAATTATGCCCTTTATCGCCACATCATTCCCATCAAACAATATTTATAATGGGATCAAACCTTTTGGTATATGATTGCTCGGCAGTTGAATGATCTGGTGGCTAGAAATTTCACTCAACAACTCCCCATGGTGGTGGTCAGGTTCCTCGTCAGGGTCTTCATCTATACGCGATGCAGAGAAGTCATCGATGGATTGGAGGAATCCCTCAATCTCCTGATCATCCTCGAACACCTTCCAATGTTTGACATTGTCCGGTACAGAGGGTCTGTATCTTATTTCCACCTCTAATCTGTCAGCGGGCAGCGTAGGTGCTTCGAACAAACTAGCTGAGAAGGCTTGAAAGTCGGCCGGAGCATTTTCTTCTCTTGGAATGAAAGAGATGTTGAAAGCCAGGAAGAAACTATCAATTAGATCCCATACCTCGTTCCTGTAATTCTTGAGGTGAGGGTGCTTGGTCTGATATGCGTTTTTGACCTGCTGGACAATTAATTCTGCATCCCCGAACACAGCCATCTCTTTGATTCCCATTTCTTTTACAGCACTTAATCCCAGAACCAGAGCTTCATATTCTGCCACATTCTTGGTGACTTCAAATTCCAGCTTGTATGACAGTGATATGGTTTCCTGAGAAGGAGATTTGAATACCACTCCGGCACTTGCACCTATACTGGAAGAAGCTCCATCAAAGAACATCTTCCAAACAGAGGTGGTTGGAGGAGGCACCCCCTGATTAAGACTAAGCTTCTTTCTGATCTGCAAAGGGGTCTTAGGCTCATCAGTGACTTGCAATAAGCTAGATCCTAAGTCAGTGTCTAAGGCATAGATGGGATGATTAGTGGGGTTTGCTTCATCACTGACTATGTAGGCTAGCTGGGCCTCTCTGTACAATCTTCTATGTTCCCCTCCAAAGACCGGGATGGTGGCATATGTGAGATCCATTTGTAACGTCCCTCCAAGTCTCTTAATCCAAGACCTTGACAACAGCATGCCAAACTTGGGGGGAACATCAGCCACCACTATATCCATGACTATACTTTTCATGGGTAGCTGAAACAGGGAAACTACCAGGTCCTTGATGACTCCCAAACATTGTACCCTCCTGGAGTCAAAGGAATAGAGGTCATGATAGGCTCTGGTGACTTCTAATCCTAGCTCTTCCATGATGGCTTTAGGCATGAGGTTATGGGAGGCCCCTGAATCCATTAAGAAATTATGCAGCACTTTTTCATGTATGTTCATGGAGGTGTAGAAAGGAGGGGATGAATCATCTCTTTCTTCTACCATGGGACCTAGGACCACTGTAGGTCTTTCATCTTGAAGGCTTATGAAGTCTGTGGAAGGGATAGAAGCTTCGGATTTCAACAGGTCGAAAAAGCATTTTTTGAATTCCCCATGTTTGATTAACTCAGTGAGGGATTCTGATCTTTTGTATTTCATGCTCGAAATTAAAGGAAGATGTTTGCTTCGGAATTTCTCTAATCTCAGGAGCATGATCTTGAATAATAGGAGAGAGAGGTTGGGCCTTCTTACCTCTGTGGTTGTCTGCTATCTCATGAGCATGCTTCTGTTATCCACATTTTTGGTTATCGATATGATATTATGATCATGTCATGATAATGGAAGATCAAACTCTTTATTAAGAACATTTTCCTGAAGAAAGTTACACTTGTCATTTTCTCAAAATCATATTTTGAAAATAGTTCGCAGGCTGCATATATATTCTCCTGCGAGAATCTTAATTCCCGCATGCTGCATTCAGCTTGACTGCGAACTTCTCGCACTGTGCTCAAGGCCAGGGTGCGAACTTGTTTTTAAGGAAGGAAAATGAATAAGTTCTCGATCCTTCTAGAAGGAATCTTCTAGAAGGATGAGTTGGAATTCGAATGGTTGGCAAAATACTGGCTTTCCAGATATCATGGGATTATTTCCTATCCACGTAACTAATCAATCTTCTCCTATATATTGAGGGGATTGCTCATGGAAATGGTTAGAAGTTAGAAGAAGAAGCAAGATATTGATTGGAGAACTTGTGCAAGACTGTGTGAAGGATTGAAGCTACAGCAGCAAAGACAACTACAAGGTCATCATATGTGTTTCAACTTCTTCATGCTTGAGCAAGTGTGTGTGTCAAAGCTAGGAGCCATCGAAAGGAGGCCTACGACATCAAGGCTCAGGTTGTAAGTTTCTCTTTCAGTTAATATAATACATGAATATGTCCCTTTCCCATAATGATGATGTCATCTTATTACATGATTCCTTGATCACATCTATAGACTAAGTATTGAATAGATTAATGCTTTTGCTGTGATTGGTTTGTGTTGTGATTGGACGACACAAGAGCATCGGAGCAGAGAGAGGAACAACAGAGATTAAAGGAGAGCGTTCCTAAGGTATGTACACCATCCATTTCTCTTAGTTCCATTCAATAGCTAGATCTAGGGAAAGAGTAGTATTCTGTCACATTTTGTTCCAGATCCAGGTGGATCTGGGGAGATTGGTCTGTGTCCGCACTCACAAATTTATCCATAAACATCTTCTCTGCTCTAGTGGATGACTCAGGAACATCAGGTGTTGCTACCCTTTTGTCGGATCTCGGGTTATACCTGCCTCGGCCACCGCCAGCTTTGTCTCCCTTGCTCAATTCATTCAGTTGGTTGTCCATGAGAGACTCCTCGTACGCTGATTTGGTCATATGGGGGAAAGGAGGAGTGACTTCTACAGAGTGGATTTTAGGCTCAGGCTCGTCTGTTTCTCTTTCTTCTTCATCATCTACAAAATTGTTCTGGAAGGGAGCCTGAATCCTTTGGTCATTTATGTCTCTTTCCTTCTCTTTGTGCACAGTTGGAGGAGCAAAATTGTTTGGTCTCATGAATCCTCCTTTATTTTCGGTGTTCTGAGGACCCTTATACATCTGCCTCCTTTCCACCTTCAATCTCTCCACCTCTTCTTTAAAAAATTTCATTACTTGGGCCAGCTCGCTTACTTTAGGGTGGGACAATGATGGGCCAGAGATGTTGGAGTCATAAGTCGAGGCTTCTGACTTTCCTTTTCTTCTGTCTGTGTCATCCTTGTTCCTTAGTCTGTCGGCTGCTAATATATTAGATTCCACCTCTATAGTTGCATCTTGCATCTGAGCTAAAGAGGTGGCTCTCCTTTCTCTTAACACGAGACAGAAGTCGGGGTCAAATGCACTAGCATATGAAATTTGAGCAGAGGCTTTTGAAGGATTTATTTTTGCAAGAATCTTTTTATACATCTTATTGAATATTTTGGAAAAGTCAGAGACTGACTCTCCTTCCTGCTTCTTCAGGGACCCAAACTCAGTCATGTAATAAATGTAATCCTTTCTATCTCCCCACTGCCTCAGGAAAACATTATCCAGAGCTTCAATACCAGCAATAGATCCAGGGGCCAGCCCCCTGAACCACTTCCTCACCTCACCATCCAAGCTCTGGAAAAAAACTCTCATCCAGACATCTTCATTTTCAATATTGAGGTTGTCTGCATAACTGTAAAAAGTAGCTAAGTGATCTTCAGCAGTTATATCTCCCTCCCTAGTGAACTTGGGCATATACTTTAAGTATTCTCCAGCAGGGAGGGGATTCATGGGATGAGGCAGGACCAAAGGAGCACATCTAGCAGCGACTATGGCATCCATTCTGTTCTGTGGGGGATTAGCACCAGCCATAGGGACGTTGAATGGAGGAGATCTCGGAGGAGATGGAGTGTGAACAGGTGAGGCAGGAAAAGAGGTCCTCACAGGAGATGACGGGGAAAACAGAGGGAATTCCAAGGGACTTGAGTGTACAGGTATTTCTCTCCACGCAGCAGTAGTAATCAAAGGAGGAGTAGTGAAACCTCCTGAGGGGGGAGTGACAAGGATCTCTCCCTCTGATACTAGACCAAGAGGAGAAAACTCAGCAAGAACACTCCTGAAGTTCATAAAATGGGAAACCTCAGAGGAAGTACGACTAGGAAGTTGAAAATCAGAGAATGGAGTTTTCACAGAAAGGGATGGTGTATTACCTTTTTCAACGATGGAAACTCCTTTTGCAGAACTCTTTCCCTTTCTGCGCATCGCTTCCAAGTCAGCTTCTGGTGTGGCCAAAGGCAAGTGTGGATTAGACCTCGTGAGTCTACCTCTCGAAGCC
Source organism: Picea glauca (assembly GCA_000966675.3). NCBI lineage: Eukaryota > Viridiplantae > Streptophyta > Pinopsida > Pinales > Pinaceae > Picea > Picea glauca. The sequence continues at coordinate 1,259,899 of JZKD02S2005467.1, forward strand.
ACAATTAATGGAACAGGTTTTCCCTAGCGGAGTCATCACAGTGGAGTCGCCAGGTGCACAGTAGCAATCCTCGAGTTCTGATTCTGATGGACCTTCAGAAATTAGTTTAATCTTTGTCATTCAAATCTGGGGAAAATATTCAACTTCGTCCTGGGCAACGGTGCCAGAAATGTTGGCGGCCGGAAGTCACCCCTGGATTGCTTTCAGGAACAGAGCCCGATGCCCATCAGTTTATTGTCACATTTTGTTTAAAAGGCAATCAAATGGAAGGAAACTCAGAACGATATCATCTCAACTCAGAAACCAGACCAGGCATGCATGAATGAGTGAGGTCTTGATAAACTCCAAACAGTGGGTCGTAGTAAAAGGGTGAGTAGGTGGAAGACTTACGCAAGAAGGGTGCAAAGGTCTATCACAGACATCCGGTTTGCAACAGACTAAAGAAGAATGCATTCAAACATAAAATCCTTTCACATTCAAATACAAATACCAGAGGGCACAACAATGTCACAACAAATCCTTTATTGTAACAAGATGCTCGACTGTGAATCCTCAAGCATGAGACGAAAGAAAGATGGAAAAAGGAGAACTGTTTGTTATAAACCAAGAAATCTCAAACACAGAGGCATAACCAGGAAACTAGAGTATTTGCTGAAACTTTATAGTCGGGAGCTTCTCTCAACCATCGATAGATACAAAAATGACAAAAATGCCTACATATACTCAAAATAAAAATAGCAGCGGAACCAAGAAAATGCATTGAAAGCTTTGCGTCTGCATGGCTTCTGACAGTCAACATCTGAAAGATCGTGCAACTTATGTCAGACGCAATCTTAATTGTTTGACAGTTCCAACGGCGAATCGACGTGCCTTAAATTCATGGCCGTGCTCTCCCATTAAGGCGGAGGTGATATCTAACCAGCACCAACTGCTTTAATAACTTCTTCTTGGGATTGAGAATGGCCCGGCCAACTCAACATTTCGGGCTACGGAAGACTTCTCGCACTGCCACCTAGAATAACCAAATAGCTTGAGGGATGGGCAGGGAGGCCAACGCGAAAGATGAGTGCACGACAGGAATGGTGGTGTTGGGTTATAAGGGCGTGGAAGGAGTGACAGAATGAGAAAAGGATGACGGAGGACGATTCACGGTGGAAGACATCGAGTAGAAGGGAAGAAGATGAGAGAAGAGGACTCGCCTTCAGGTGAGAGGCTGACGTGGAAAGGAAAGGAACGGGACATGTGGCAAGTAGCGAGTGGACGGTGAAAAAAAAAGAGAACCACGCGGACCAAAAGGATGAGGTGGACGAGTGACACACGGCAGTGGGAGAAAGGTGGATTGGAAGATGACAAGGTAGGAGAGTGGCCCACGCTGGCTAAACATGGAGCGGCTGAGAAGGGCGGGGTTATTTAAGCGTCGTTGATCTGGGCGCCTCGATCGTGGCCATCGGAAAGCTGCATATGGGATTCCGGACCCCCCCCCTCCACTTAAAGGTAGAAAGGTGGGGGGGGTCCGGAATGGTCTTCATCGTCGTTGATCTAGGCGTGCTAATCAGAACCGTCGGAGAGTTGCACCCGTGATTCCGGACCCCCCCCCCCGATTAAAGGTAGGAAGGCGAGGGGGGTCCGGAATCCAACGCATGCCGTTGATCTGGGCACGCGAATCTGGATCGCTCGGACTTGCGTGTTGTTTACCATGGGCGCATTATCGCCCAAAACTTAGGACAAATGGGTTTTAACCCATCCTTTCACACTCCAACCCCCTTAACAAGAAATATCGCTAACACTTACGCAATTGTTTTGCCTCTGGTCTGACTTTTTCCTCGACCTCTTTGACCTTTCTTTTGGCTTAGCTTCTCTTCAGCTTTTAGAGCCATCTGGTAAGAATCTTCCAAAATCTGAAGGGTCATCATGCTCATCTCAACTTAGATGTCATATCGCAGACCATTCATATACCTGGAAACCTTTTCATCATCATTTTCCCAATGACCTACTCTGATGTTTATCTTGTAGAATTCTTCAATGTATTCTTTCACTGACATCAGCTTCTGTCTCAAATTCTGCATCCTCCGAAATAGAGTGATTTGATAATCCTTGGGTATAAATTTGTCTTTCATCTTCGCAACTATTCTATCCCATCTTTTGATTTTCTTCTTGCCTTTGCAGCATCTGTTAGCCTGCAGTTCATCCCACCATAGTGTTGCATGCCATTTTAGTCTAGTGACGACATGTTTGACTTTCTTGTCTTCCTCGACATCCCCATAGTCGAAGTATTTATCTAGAGCTCTAATCCAGTCTAGAAGCTCTTCAACATTCAGGTTTCCCTCATACACTAGAATGTCCATTTTTTCTCTAGCACCTATCCTTGCAACAACCCTGAATAGGCGTTCATCCATAACATCTTCAACTGTTACTTCTTCTCCTTCATTTCCAGCTTCATTTTCACTTTTAGCCTCGCTAATATCCCCAACATCAACTATGCACCTTTGTGCTATCTCCATGGCATCAATCCTAGCACGTAGTTCACGCATTTCTCTTTCCACTGTTGGATCAAGCATTGCCCTGTCTCTTCTTCTTGACAGCATGGCTGTAAAACGTTCCTCTTTTCTCTGCTACAAAAAGTAAAGAACTTGTTCTACAACTCTGATACCACTTTGACACAGACCTCCAGCCCTCAGGCCGAGATCCACACAGGATCATTCTAAATCTACCCTTGAGTCTAATTGACTCTTTGATTTCCCCACAGGGAAACACACACACACACAATGGTGTTCCTCCACAGGTCCTTATGAGTGTGCCCACATGATCAAACACAAGGCATCACCCAAGTCTCCTTGACCACAATAAAGTCGCACCCTTCCTAATTTGGGTTTTTGGGTTTTTTGATATCGCGATTTCCATTGTCAATTTATCGGCTCTTCAACCCACCAAAACCCAAAATGCCAAAACCCGAAATGACTGACCGCGTCCTCCTCCACTCTTGTATCGCGTTTCGCAACTTCAAGAATTCTAGAGTAAGGAACCCCGATCCCTTGTCTTGTAAAGCGCCAAAATGTTGAATCTTTATGTGTTCAGCAAAGGTTGGATTCCCAATGGACTTTTCACTTCATTGGGGTTTCATACTTCACAATTTTGCGAATCCAGACGTGAGGCTTCTCATCTTTCCAAGCCCCAAACTCCGAAATAGCTCCCCTACGGAATCAATGGCTAATAGTCTCACTTCTGATCCGATGACCCACGTGATTTTGGACTTTCGGGTACCAGGAGTTCGAGACTCTCGATTCCAAACCACTGTCACCACAATCCTGAATTTCCAAACCCTGAAACACCGAAATGCCGAAACACCACTTCAAAATATTTCATGTTTTGCAACTCCATGGCTTTTCAATGCAAAGGCCCCTGGCTCCTTGTCATCAGGATTTGCAGTATCCCGAATCCTGAATTACCGAAATGATCTGATGGCTCAAAATAGATCACGATCAACGGTCCATGTTGATTTCTGATACCAAAGTGATGGGTTGTCCTCCCCTATCCACCTTGTAGCATCTATGGATCCTACGATCCTCGTGACTTCGTGAGTTTTCCACGGATAATTTCAACCGCTCGTTCTTTCCTTGAAGACTTCTACAAATTGAGCCAGTGTTCCTCGTCTGAACTTGGCTTCTACAAAGTGACTTCGCTCCATCTTCCTTTTAACACTTCAAAGACACTAACCCTCCTGATCTTTCACTTACAAACTTGAGTGTCAAAAGGACTCCTGCACACACTCCTTGTGAAAATCTTTCAAATACTTCTAAGTATTTGATTCTTCAACTCTGTTCACCCTTTGCAACATCAACCCTTTACCTTTCAACCTTAGTTGATAAGTTTAAGACCTCAACTAGCCTGCGCACACCTTGCATGACTTCTGTGCTCCACCTGCACTTTTGCTGGAATGAGAACAATGGTATCTCTCCTAAGCTTTCTAAAATAAAACTCGAACTTCTTGTCAACGCACACCTTGCGGACATTTCACTGCACTCCTTGCAAGAACTTCTCTCACTCAGGAAGAGAAACAATTGAAACTCATTCTCTCTCTCTCTCTGACTTCAAACATTCAATATGAAATCATACATACACACAGTATTAAAACAAATGCATAACAGAGAGAATAAAAAACCATAATCATACCATTTACCATGTATAAACATAAAACATTATAACACCATGAAATCTGATTGAGAGCTTCATATATTAATTTAAATCTCCTGTACATGGGGTTTTCCATTTCAACTCTCTGCTATAGCTCTCTTCTTATGTGCTATGCTAATGATACAATAATACAAGAGTGAGGGTGTCTATATCCGTTTTCCCTCCTATGTTCTATAATTGTCTAATCTAACATTCTTATCTACCTACTCTTACATTTAACAGACTTAAATGCCTTAATATTCTATAGATGAGAGCAATCACTCAAGATCTATTTACAACCTCCAAGATATAAATGCAAAGTACGCCTTCTTCATAACTATTACATTAATGCCTTTTAAGTTCAAAATTCAAAATGGTTCTTATGAAAACGTGTTATTTTTCTTCCTCCATGCGTCCAACTATTTCTTTGGCTTAGTTGCATGCTTTGGCTTTGCACAATGCTCCTGCATCACAAGGCCACCATGTGCATGAAAGCCCCAATGGATTCCTTATATGGGGATTGTAAGTTTACTTATTGGAATTGGAAATAGTGATGATTATTTATGAAAGTACATATCATATTCTATAAACAAAAATTTACAAGTAAAGTACTCAAACTATCTACACAAGCAAAACATATCAACATGGGTAAATGTGCCAAAATTTGTGGAATGAGTGCAAGTGAATATAAGGTGAATATGAAAGTGATTGGGTAAATTTACCGATCTCATTTGATGTTTTTTCTTCATTGTACTACTAGCCCCTTTTCCCCAAATAGGTATTTAGGTGGTCCCCAACTGCTTAGGAGAAGCAGAGCAGGTGACTGGATTGTATCCTTCTAGGCAAATAATAGAATTTTAGTTTTTATATATGAAAAGACTTAAATACATGAAACATAAATTTATACAAAAAATATAAATAACAACCAACTAAGATGGATGTCCCGTGGGGGGAAATTGACCAAAATGGTCAATTTTCCTATTTGGAACATCAAGGTTAAAAGTAGGAAAACATAACAGAAATGCACATGAATAAGATAAGGAATCAAACAAGTGTGAACAACAAGCTAAGAGGCTTATTTAAGGGTTTTCCTAAGGAGTCCTAGGAATCCTGACCACTAACTAAGGTTGAAAACAACTAAGTACTTTAGAAAATCTGCACTAAAATACATCAAACAAGTTAAACAAAGTTGTTAGAAAATTAAAGTAAGTAAGTTAAACCCAAGGAAGAAACAACAAAAACCTAGCTAACCAACCCCTCCTAGAGATAGCTAACATAACAAGTATTTACTTCTACCCCTCAACCCTTAACCAACAAGTGACATATCCAACAACTAAAATTCAACAAGTATCACACACACAAAGAGTCTTGGAAAGTTTCAGCAGAGCTTTGTTACTATATTTATTCTCCCTTTTTAAAATTCCAACCCTCTTATTTATGAAGGAGAGGTGAAAGCTTAGGGTTAGGTCACAAGACACTTGTCACTTTTGGAAAAGTGACAAGTGGACCAACCCTAAAGTGTTTTTGTTTTTTACCAAGTGTAAACTTATCCTAAAAGGGAATCTTATCCAAAAGAGAATCTTATCCAAAAGGGATCAAATCAAATCTTATTTGATCTCTTAATTACATTTTATACATGCCAAAAGTAAATTATGCAAGACTACATATTACAAAAAATATTTTTTCTTAAAATGAAACAATTAATATGCTGCATCACCATTTTCCTTCGAATTTGCGCCATCCCAAAGACTCTTCGATTGCTTCCATGTTTGCAGTTGTAGGTGAGGTGATTTAGGATAGTTCTAGGCCATCCATGGTTGTCAGATTCACCGGGATAAAGCCCCAAGGTGTGGGAAAATTGCAGAGTTGCTTAGGAGGTCAAGGGGCCTTTGGGCTTTGGATGTTGTATGTAATGAAATGTCGTTTGTTTAGGCACTTTTCAGACCTAATTATAGCCCCCCTTTTCTTCCTATAAGTTTCCTTGTGAGATGGTCGAAGCATGGCTTCGATTTAGGCTTGTTTTGGTGATGGGACCCCTTGGGCCTGAACCTTGAGAGGATTTTCCCTTGTCCCAAACAGCCACAAAATGGTTTTTTCTTATTCCCATGTTGTATCTATGTTCGCTACCTTTCCACTTCCTTTCATTTGGCGCAAATCTGACTCCGGATGAGTAAGATATGGCCCCAAAAAGGTACATAGGAAGGAATTGGTCGAGAGACTGATCATGGAAAAATTATGGGCTGGAAACTAGAATTGATAGGTTGTTACATGCCTACATACCTATAGCTGAAATGGGTTTTCCTCATCCGGGCCAATTTGGCCTCAGAGGCCCCCAATTAGGCCTCCTTCTGGCACGTGCTTTTTGGACCAATAATGAGTCCCTGTCACTCTCGATGGCGAAGTTATGCACATTTATTCCTCCAGATGGCGACATTATGCAATTAAAAAGATCCAATGACCCTTAGGGGGTTGGGGAGTTTTAATTTTATTATATAGGTTTAAATATATAAATAAAATTTATTTTAAAAAAAAATAGTTTTATTATGAATTTAAATAAAATTTCATATATATATAAAACAAAAATAAAAATAAAACTTAAAAATTCAAAAAAGAACTTTATAATATTCTAAAATCATATCATAAAACTAAAATTAAAAAGATAAATAATTAAAAAAAAATAGTTATGGAAAATGGAGGGTTTGCGCAGGGTTTGGAGGAGCGAAGGGATGAGTGAGGAGGGAGATGAGGTTGTGGAGTAGAGGGTATTGGATGTAGATGGAGGAGGGAAAGGAGTGGAGGAGGAATGGGGGTGAGGAATGGGAGGTCGCGTGCAGGGTAAGAGGGGGTTGTGGGGTATGGAGAGGGGAGAGAGGGGAGTTGGTGCTGCACGCGTGGGGTAGTGTATAGGAGGAGCAGGGAGAGGGACTGGTGCAGGGTTTTGGGGGTGCAGGCTGAGCTGGAGGAGGTCATGGTGAGGTGGAGTTGCATGGAGGAGGGGGATTTTGGCTACACACGGGTATGGTAATAGAGGGATTTGGGAAGGAGGGCACACAAGGTAAAGGGAGCACGGACTGGTGTGGGGTTTTTGGACTGCGCAAGGAAGGGAGAAGGGGAGGCCGAGGAGGAGGGAGGGAAAGGAGGTGGCGTAGGGTGGAAGAGTGGAGAGGAGGGAGAAAATGATGCATGGAGGAGGAAGAGGAGGCTTGGTGGGTGGTGGTGGATGGGTGGTGGATGGGTGGCCGACCACCACCAAAATAATTTTTTATTTTTCAATTGGTTTTTTGGGATTTTTCAATAGTTAGGAGAGGGAGGTGTTGGATTCAAACCCCCTCCCCTCCTTTTTGATTTCTTCAGCAGTTTCTGAGTATTTTCAACAAAGGAAAAGGGAGGGGGAAAGGGTTCAAATCCCAGGCCTTGAAATTGGCCATGAAGATGCTTGCATACTCAATCAAACTCATATATTTAATTCTCTAAAGGGGCCTTGGAGGCTTGGGCCTGGTGCCCAAGAGGGGTTCGAATCCCCTCCCCTTTGATTTTTTTGCACATAAAAAAAAATTAATATGGCACAACATCAATAAAACATGAACCGACACTCTATTCCAAATCTGAAACAACACCAAAGAAACCATTCCGAAGGCAAAAACAATAATTTTCCATCCAAAAATCCACCATAACCAACAAATTGTTTCTTTTCTTTTGAATTGGGACTGATGGGGGGTTACTTGGATCTATGTCTGAAGGTTGGTGCATGGTTATGGTTGGATTCCCAATGCAGACCTGCACTTTCTATCAGGAAGCCTTCCTTATCCATTGAATACCTATTGTAGAGCTCTCTCTCCCCTTGGCCAAAATGCCAAAATGACTTGAGAGAGGAGAGATGGAAGGTTTTGTATTTTTTTTATTTTTCAAAAATCAAATTTCCCTAATATTGCATGAGGGAGGTTGCATGTCCTTCCCATGATTTTGTGAATTTTCTTATTTCTTTCATTATTTTTCCACTATTTTTTAATATTTCACGAAAATGGTGCCAAGTCAAAGTTTGACTTTGACTTTGACTTTGACCTTGTTGTTGTTGACTTATCCCCAAGAAGGTTTCCAGCTGAGATGTAGTTGGAAATGGACACATAGCATGCCATTGGAAAATTCTCGACAATCCCGTTGAGAATATGCGGTCACCAATCTAGAATAATGCCACCTTACCCCTCAAATTCTGCCCAGAACAGTTGCCGCTTAAAACCCCTAACTTGCTGGTGGGCCCACATGACACACAATCTTGCAAAAGGTGCCATATCGCCATACGATATCCAATTGAGGGAAATGAAGTACCATCAGAAAGGCATAAAAAATTAATTCTACAAGGTAGCCATATATTTTTGTGTTGGGGCCATTAATGGTTGGTTTATCTATCATGAAACCCTACTACGTGATCTAGTTTCCCCCATTTGCCTGAAATAATTGACAAACTTGTGATAACTCTAACCAGGCCATCCAAGGTTAGAATGAGGAAAATTAGGAGCCTTTGGAAGGGTATATGTGTCCATTGTAGCATGAAATTTCTGAATCTCTGATTTAAAACTCTTTACCAACAATTTTTAAACCTCGAAGCATTGCAACCAATATGGTGTCCAAAAGTGGTCATGAACTTGCGAAGGCTCATTCTTACCAACTGGGGGTTGAAAAAAAGAAAGAGGCATACCGTTGGAAATGTCTCACACTTCTATACACCATGTATGGGTTTTATTTTCATTTTAAAACAAAAATATGAATATGATCAGACTGGGAATTCACAACTATTGGTTTTGGTCATTCGGGCGATGCAAAATTTGCGTCCTCCATAAGGGGGTCATACAGACTCGGACTCATGCTCATGATAGCCCATTGGAAATATTGTCTTGATCCCTACAATATGGAATCATTTTATTTCCAAACATGTGACTGAAATTCATTTTATCCTTTGTGAAAGGACCTTGTCACCAAGGGACCCGCCTAGTGACAGGCGAAAGGGGCCAATGATAAAAAAATTTCAAACTGCATGCTTATCTCATGAAATATGAACTAAAAAGTATTGACATGAGGAATTATGACGTGGGGTGGTTTAAAAACTCAAAAATTACCTCAGGAAAGCCTCCCCCGGGGTGGAAATAACATGGTCCCATGACAAGCCAAGCAAGGTCGGGATGGGCCCATTTGGGTACCGTTTAAGATGTTGATATAAATTGCGATGAACATGGTTGTTATACTGCTGACTATAAGGTGATAGTAGGGTAGGGAGAATCATGAATTTGGTATCCATTCTACCTTACTATCCCTCAAATGATCCTTGAAGCACTGACCCAACTGAATGCAACAACCCTGAATTATTGTCAACTAACTTGACATTGTTCCCTAATAATCCCTAGTGTTTGATAAGTCTCTACACACTCAGATCACAACCCTATGAAGGTAGACAAATGATTCTCTTTGACTGGAACCATATCACAAAAGGATGTTTATGGAGGAATGAAGGTGTAAAACACCATGTTGAGCCCAAAGCAGGTTTTTGGGTCAACACTCACCTGTGTAGTCATCTCATGCTAGTAAGAGGTTAAAAAATGATGTTCCCAAGAATGTGCAAGATAAAGGAAAAGGAGTGGCCACTGCCTCCAAATCATCCAAAGAGTCCTCTGAATCTATGTCTTCACGTTTTCATCTGAAGGATGATTAATCTCATGTTATCAGTGCAGTCCATCCTCAAGGTTCCAATCAGCCTAAGGATTCCATAGAAAGATCAAAAGGAGATAATAGTGAGAAGAGGCCAAATGCCTCTCACAATAAATATGGTTTTTAATGATCATTTATGTTATTTTTTATTGGGGACAATATTTTTACTTTGACAATGTTTTGGACAACAAGCATATATTTAGGAAGTTCTTTTGGACAACATCGATATAGTGTTATTTTTGGATATGGTCATATTATGTTTTGATGATATTTAAAATATTTGATGATAATTATGAGAACAAGAGTTAAAAATATGATATTTGAATCAAATGATTGAGTTTTATATTTCATGTTTGATGATTATTACAAGAAATAATTGGGAGTCACAAGGGGTCTCACCTATTTAGTTATTATTTAATTAAGACCCTTATCTATATATATATTATTATTATTTGTCTCAACTAATTAGTTAAGCTAATAAGGCTTAGCTTAAAAAAAAATGTAGTTGAACTATCATAACTTATTGAGAAGGAATAAAAGTTCAATGAAAGGAAGAGACAAGAGAGGGAGAATATAAGAAGAACTACAACCATAAGGTTTTCTCTATACTAGTGAGATACTTTCAATTTTCGTTCATTCTGAGTTTACTAGAAGGCTTGACCATCTTGATGACAACAAGGTCTTATTGAAGGCATCATGATCCAAAAACTTAATCACATATTTCAACAACTTGTTTTAAATGTGTATGATTTATCTTTGGCAGTTTGTGTATTCTTGTTTCTTTATGATTTGAATTTCATGATTGATAAAGAATATATTGCAGAGCCAAGTGTCAACATTTTGTGGCAAGCTAATCTAGATATTTATCTTTGATTTTCTTTTTGTTGTCAAAGTCTTTTTGTATGGTGCCCATCGAAGGCTTCTAAATATGACTTTGGTCCCTACCCTTGCAGGGGTTTGTAAATAGAACTTAGTTTTGTATATCATAATGAAATAAATACAAAAATCAAATTATTGTTTCAGTCTCACATATGTGTTTTTAATGATTTGGTTCATTCTTTTGATTTTTATCTCCATGTACATACTTGTGTAATTTCTGTACACATTCATGTAACTTTTGTTAAGTTTATTTTATTTGCACAATTACACACAACATATAAAAACCAGCCTTGATCCCTTGTAATTAATACATGTGGATTAAGTGATTGTTTTAAGGCTATAAACCGGTGTGACATTCCCAACTATCTTGCCTTTGCTTGACAAGATCTAAAAATTCTTGAATAATGTTTTCCATACCTTTTCCTCAACAAATGATTGTGGACAAGAATAGGATAGATTGATTTTTCTTAAGTTTAAATGTATGTGCATGTGTAAATTATGAAAGCCAATTGTAGACATGCACTCTCAATGCTAATGCATATGATTGAGTGCAGGGTGAAAACAACATGTGAATACATGCTTATGAAATTCGTATGGAATCATAGGTAAGGACATGAAATGGAAGAGTTGTTGCTAACTTCAAAGTGGAGATCATTTTAGGAGATGATAAAGATGCAACAAATAAGTTGCATTCTGAGAAAGTCCCATGTGAAGGGACTGTGTCAAGACCCTGTCAAAAGGACTAAGCCTTGGAATTAATGACTATTGAGAATTAGGTAGTGGGATGAAAAATCCTATGTGTATAAGAATCATGGATTACATTATGAAGAGATTCATATGCTAAATAAATTTTTTTCTTTCTGATTTCCATAGAGTTAATGTGCAAGATGCACCTTGTTTTTATTGAATTCATGAGCTAATCATGATGTTTTGATATGTTGATTTTGAGGTCATTGTTAGATCAAGATAAGAGACATGATATTGTTGTGGCAATGAATGAAAGTAACAAGTGGTGAGATGTTGGTTGGATTTTCCAACTCACCATGGTGGAATGTTTGACATAGTTGTGTGGTATTTTGGAGGAAATACAAGGATGCATTGTGGAAATGTGACCATGGGTTTGGCACATTGGTTGAGTTTATTTTCATGATTGATTGCATTATGAAAATATCACTATGCTAAGATAATGCATATGTGAGGAATGATACTCTCATTCCATTTCATATGATTGACATATATAAGTGATGCAATTGTTAGTATGCACAAATTTAAGATCACGTGGTGAGCCACTCTAACTATGCAATGAGAAACTAACAATATGTTGTCTTGTATGAAGGATTGAGAATTGAAGAATTAATAGTCTTGGACATGGTAGCAATGTAAATCCATAAGGAAGGTCGATTCCAACAACTACAAGAGCCAAAATGTTATGAAAATGAAGTATCATACTTGTGGGATATGAGTTACTATATGGATAAAGACTAAAATTGATAAGTGGAACTTGATATGTGTGGAAATCATATTTAAAAAAATTCTAGTTGAAATTTTTATAATGATATCTCACAATCATTGTATGCATTTGATACAGGTGAGATGGGAAACCTGTACTGAAAGGACAGATGATAGATATTGAGATGGAAAGCATGAAAAATAGGTCATTGTTATGACATTAGAACCCTATGATACTCCATGATTGTTTATGGGATTTTTCCTTGTGACCTTGGGTCATGTCACAATAGATCCTGACCGTATTCAAAAGACAAACCCCACCCTCACACATACAAAATGGTAATCAAATAACTACTTTTGGAAATGAGAAGAGAAGAGTTCACACCTTGTATCCTATCATTTGATGCCATTCCTCACTCTTGAACTTTTATTCACTCCTGATCTCTGTTGATATCATTCTGCAAAAGGATATCAAGTTTATGTTTCCACCGGGTAGTTATGAAAACAAGTCATACATGTAATAAGAAAATTAAGATATGTAAAGCAAGTAAGAATATACAAATATATTGAACAATATTACATAAATATGGAGGGAAAGAGAACTATTTCCTTGAAAACAATATGAGTAGGTAGTTACAACCTGACTCTAATCGTTGGCACTACCTCGAAGCCAACTGCCCAGGTTCCTTCGTTGGTCCTTCAAGAATCAAATATGCAGGATGACTCTTCCTCGGATAAACCATAAGGGATAGGAACACACCCTATAGTCATATATAGGGTAGGAAGAAATGTTGGAAAATGATCTTCCAAAATAGGGATGCTTCTTAGAGGATCATGGAATGAGGAAAGCTTGCAAAAATGTCAACATAATCTTGCACCAATAATGTCCCCCTCACCCATGCCCTCATAGGTGATTTTATACTATCCTCAAGAGTTTGAGGTGGTTGAATTATGTTTTTTATGGTCCAATGGAAGTTTGGAAACGATCCCAACCAAAAAACCCACCTGAAAATGTGGAATATTTTTATTTTTTCATATTTTTTAGGGCATCCACTAGTTGTAAACTAGAAAGGTGAGGACATCTGCAATTTGCACACAGGTGATGCTACTCCTTGAGAAAACCTCCTTGATTGTTGAGGAGATCAATGTCAAGGCATTCAATAATTGGGTATTTTCTTTCTTGGATGTACATGGAAAAGGTAAGGAAACTCAATCTATTAATTAGTCTTCAATGCTAAGGTTTCATGTTTCCAAGTTATGTCAAAGACCAAGGAGTTGAACATATAAAACATGGATCAAGGTTGCAACTTTCTGTGAAGAAATGGAAAGAAGAAATATGAAGGAATACTAAACACATAAACTACTTCTTTCAGTTATAGCCAATCATTCAACATGAATAACAATTCATAAAACCTGAAATGATTTTAGACATATGAATTCAAATATGAAAATGAACAAAACATACAACAATAGACTATGTAATGATGCCTTCAATTGCAAAAGCGTTGAAGCTTGTAAAYTGGAAATAGTGCAACAAATTTAGTCATAGAAGAAGAAAATAATACATGAGATGATGATCCAGTTCAAATGATTAGATTCCTTGTGATGATCACAAAAGGAAAAGCTTTAGGATTTCCCTTCTCATAATATTAAATAAATCCCACTCTCWTTTRMYTCAYWCTMTMMWATRYMTMTWWGAMT
>JZKD02S2005467.1:1273823-1295242 GCA_000966675.3 Picea glauca
AKTCWWAKAKRYATWKKAGWGWRTGARKYAAAWGAGAGTGGGATTTATTTAATATTATGAGAAGGGAAATCCTAAAGCTTTTCCTTTTGTGATCATCACAAGGAATCTAATCATTTGAACTGGATCATCATCTATATATATATATATATATATATTCAAGGTAGTTTTCGGATCCAAAATAAATGGATTAAGAGTAATTTATTGTGTTGAAGTCGAGAGCATCTTTGACTTCCCAAAAAAAGAATAGTTGGAAATATTTTAAGGAAAAATATAGGAAATTTTTTGGAGATCCAAGATTTACGGGATTACTTTGACCAAACATTTGCTAGCACTTTCTCATGAATCCCATCCTTTAGGTGATGTTGACAAGTGTTTTAAATGATAATCATGCTCCAAATAAGCCTCGGGATTCACTCAATACATCGTTGCCTTAACAATATGCATATTATGTTTTTTTGAATATTAAATGCATTTTGGCAGTGTTTCAGTTTTAAAATGTTGACAGGCACTACCAAAATAACTGTCCGTAACTTTTTTTCCAAATAAATAAACCCGACTATAAAATTTGAACAAAACTCCTTTAGGAACAAAGTATTGAAGTCTTGATAAATTTCAAAAGTGTTGAACAACCCTAAACATGAACCATAGAGCACAATCACATAAACTTATTCACCCATCAACAAAAATAATTTGTAAATGCTTGAGCCATTTGATCATGATGCCCTTGCAACGTATGGTAGAATCTGTTGCAGCCAACTGTATTTGGAAATAGTTCACTTACAAAAGAAAAACCTAAGAACCAACTATCGATTTCTAGAGGCAATACCTAACTCAATAATTTCGAGAAGGAGATCTCTGTAATGAGGTAAAAAAAATGGGGAAACCTACAGTTTCAGAAAACTCAGGTTCTTTATAGAACAAACATAGGATAAACATGATAAAATTGGGTTATGATGATAGGTAATGGAGATGACTAATATGTCAGGCATAGTATTCACATTGGTGATCATGATGAGGATTAAGTGACAACTCATATCTCGACTTGACAGTAGTTTGAATTTTGAAAAATTGAAAAATGCAAAATGGGAATTAATTTTGGAAATGTATATATATATATTTTAATTTTACACATGCGTTTGGTAGCGGGAAGGCTATTTCTTACGTGAAAACACTACCAAAATATCACTTTGTCAGAAAGGCTTAAAATTTGTCATCAATGTCCCAAATACCCCTAACATGCCTTGACAAACTCTAAAAACCTCAAAGATCCTCCCTATCAAACCCATGTGAAATCATGTGACTTGCGAATGGAAACATAAACATTGTGTGTCAGGTGATTTTTATGAAGGAGGATGGGATTTAAGTTTTCAAGATAGGGAAAAGTACTAAGCCATCTCACAAATGAAATTGATGTGGAAATTTGTCGTATAACAATGATCATCATTTATATGTACTATGTTATGTTAGAGAAAGCCAGAGGGACTCGTTAGCTATAAGCCTCTATAATTCTTTTTACTCTTCCTATGTGAGGAAATCTTCACAACATGGATCACTAGAGGGACTATGTAGAAGAGAAGGGGTTGCCTAAGCCTGTATGGTGAGTCACTACAAGGAATATGAGACTTTAATGAATAAGAATGATAATTGGGATCATGAGCACGTTGGGTATGCTAAAGAAAACAGGGACTTGAGCTCTAATGTGGCAGCCATATGGATGCAGATCCATGATCATATAGATAAGTATTTCTCTAAAATGTATAATTCCATCCTGAATTATAAATAGCAATGGAAAAAAATATACATTGAATTGGTTCTAATATTCATGTTATTTGGTAATTGTGGTATGAATGTGTTGAAATTCTAGAAGTTTGGAGATGGACCAGACCATGAAGAAGACATCGTTGAAGAAGCTAAAGGATGAAGACATGGAAAGGATCATTGAGATGAAGAAGAACACCAAGGAGGGTGTTCTTGTTAAGGGGGAGGGGGTTGTGACACCCCCATTTTGATCCCCTAATTAATTTTTAATAAATTGTGTTTAGAAATGGTTTATCTTAGCATGGATATATTATTTCCATGCCATGGAATATATACATTGTAAATATATATTTTTTAATAAAATATGCTACACAACTAACTAAAGGATGGAGCATTGACACTAGCCATGATACTGCAAGCAAAAAATAGTGAGGAGATTGTGATTTACCTTTCCTTCCCAATTGGTCAACCTTCTCCCAAGAGCCTTATTGCCTCAATTCATTTGAAGTATTTTTTTTTTCTCTTCCCATTTCCTAAAATCGGTCAATGAAGGGGAGGTTGGTATTTGATTATCCAACCACCTAAAATAAAGAGGTATAGAAAGAGAAGGATGGACAACTGAAGACTATCATCCCAGGTACAACAGGTACCATCCTTGAACCCATGAGCTCCTCAGATATATGAATTTGAGAACCTTATGAGGAAGAAATAAGATACCCATGAGGGGAAAATAAGAGGAGGGAGTGGAGAGAATTATGGTCTAGTAGAGAAGATAGTGAGAGAAGAGAAAGAGATGCTATATTGGAGTATAGAAACCCTAAAATTGACCTAACAGAGGGCCAATATCTTGGTGCTATATGGAAAATAATCTGACATCGAGAGGGGAGGGAACTAAGGTAATATGTAGTAGATAAGGAACTCCATGGTGTAGAGGTTACTCAGTTGGGAAGACACCTGATAAAGCTTGTGGAAAACCTTGGTTTGGTGGGGAGGAGGTTTTTCTTGTTGTGAAGGAGAGTGGTATTCACACCCAACCTTATGTTCCATTGAGAAACTGTGAGTTTCCATGGTGATGTCATGGTATGGGACAAGGGTGGCCTATTGTACAAACATGAAAGTGAAACAAAGCCTATGGTTGGGTGGAAAAGCAATCACCCTTAGCTAGTTGGATGGTTGGTAGTTGGTCACATATAAGTCTCTATTGTGCTCTTTGTTATGCTTGTAAAATATGTAAATATGAATGCTAGTACAATCAGTGGAATTGCATGGTTACGAGAAGAAATATGTAAGGAAAGTGAATGAAAGTGTGCCTATATTTCGTGTATGCATAGTAGTGTACCTTCTATATTTGATTTTACCGTGAAAGGAAATCAGATTAATATTAAGTTGAGGATTGAATTAGATGTATGAATTTGTAATTTTTCCTATATCTAAATTTCATTCCATGTTGGTTATCCTCTCATGAACATATGCACAAGTAATCTGATATTCATGGTTTAGAAACCTCGTGAATTGGCATGAATTGTCTATGTGTAAAAATATAATTCACAAGATTACATAGAAATATTTAATGAGGGTGTTAATGTAGAGGAATACAAGTTTCCTGGATTCCCTTTTTCCTCTCAAAATCCTTGTAAAAGAACGTCGAGGGAAAAAACCCCAATATTTGGATCGTTTAGCAGGTGCAAAGCTCGTAGAGACTATGCATGAATCCTTTAACATGCTAAGGGAGAAAATCCATATACGGGTAAGTCCAAGCACATGACCACTTTGAATGAAAATAAAACTAAGAGGAACCATGATATTCAGAAGTCAAGGATCTAGGATTGAACCTTGATATCCAAATAGTGTAAATATAAAAGATTCACAAGTGGTATTATTCAAACATTCCAGATATCAAAAGTGGGGCCTAGCACGGGAACGATGAGCCAGAGAGGAATTGCATGAAATACATAGTATCAAGCATCCTATAATTCAAATAATTGGACTTTTGAAAAAAGTAGGATCTAGATATGGAAACGTGACACAGTGGAACCATGAGGAATGTGACATGATGCTAACAATATTCCACATGGGGATGATGTGAAGTCCACGTATATGGTTACATGGAGAAGTTAAGGTGGTTGAGCCATGGTTATATGTCACAAAGAAAAGGTCGGAATATGGAATCATGAAGTGGAACCTCAACTATCGAATCTATATGAAGGATGTCAAATGCCACGTCAGCATGCCAAATATTAAGACGACATGTTGGCACGGGGTTTAGAAGTGTTAAGTCAACATGACATGTCATGAGACACATCAACAACAAGGATATATAAGCATTCCATGGTGGCAGGTTGTATAGAAGGGGACGGGTGGTCAGAATTAGGAAGTGGAACCAAGACCATCCAAAAATATTGGAATCCAGAAGTTCTTGAAAATGGATTTTGTTGAAATGGATGGATTCCAGATCCCACGTCAACATGTTGCATATATTCCATGTCAATAATTGTATTAGATTCCATGTCATCAGAGGCCATCAATGGGGCCATGGTGGAAGGTCAAATGGTTGAATTGGGAGATGGAATTCAGACCATCTGAAAATCTGAAAATATTGGAAATCTCAACAAGGGTATTTTATAGAAAATTTGAATGCCAAATGGTGGAATGATGCAATGGAACCTGGACCATCCCAAAATCTAGGATTTCTAAAAAAAGAGCATTTAGTAAAATGTTGAATGTCAAATTGTTGGATGTGGAACCTCGACATGATGGAATCTTGACCTTGAGGCAAAAGGGAATATGTGAGGTGGATAGACATGTTTCCCTGACATGGGTTCCACATATTATGAAATTGTAACTTACAAGAGAATATGAGTCCAATGAGTAGGTGTCAAGTGGAAGGTGACACATGGAGAGGACAAGTGTCCTCCCATGGTGTAGTCAGAACACAAAGGGAAGGTTAACGGTCGAGCTCATTTTGAGACCAATATTGATATAGACCATTGTATTGAACTGCTATCATTCATAAATGATGCAAGTGGATATCAGTACCCCCCCACCTATTCCAACTATATCAAAACAATGTTCTGGAAATTTACTATTTTTTGCAGTTTTTTGATTTCCAAAATTCTGGGGCCATTTTGAGGGTCTAAATGAATGTTTTTTGTGATAGAGAACTTCAATGATATCCAAAGGCTCTGATTGAACCCCCAAAATTAATATCCTCGTCGATACCTTTCCAATGATCTACTGTGTGCCCCAAACGAAGATCATATGCCAAAGTTACGCCCCCAAAAAATTGATACACCAAACTACCCAAAACGAGGTCCACAAAATTGTTGGCTTTTCAGCTTCCGGGTTTAGGGTTTTGGATTTTCTTTATGTTAAAAAGGCATTTGGATCCTAATTTTAATAATCATATTCTTTTGAATGAGTGTAGCCATCACATCTCTTGTCAGAGATGAGTTGCCAGGATTCTAGCGAGTTCATTCACTCTATATTTTATAGTTCTGTACATTTCACTCATTAATAGAAATTGTGTATTACTGTATCTATGTGTTTATTTTTATATCTCTATTATATTATTGGATATCTGATATATATATGTACATTTCTTTGTTATATATCCACTCTCATTTCGTGACGAAAATAATCTGGATCAATCAAATCTATCGTGATCAAATGAGCTTGTTAAAGATCATGCAGATTTAAGTCTCGCTAAGATCTGGATTGAAAATTTGGACCAACAAGAGCCATGAAATCGTTTGAAATCATGTGACATCAATAAAGGTCATGCAGCTTTAAAACCCACTAGCAATCAAGATCGTTGATTAGTGTGAATTGTATTTGTATGATGTAGAAGACGTGCATGTTGTTCCCCAAAGACTTGAGAGTACGGGGATGACACCCACTCATCCTGTAGACAATGGAAACATAAAAGGTGGAGGCCTGTAATTGGGCACACATCAGAAAAAGCAGGTGAATTAGAGTTCTTCAAATGTTAGTTGAAGATAGGTGGGACCCGCATTGACTAGTGGAAGGATAATCTAGAAATTCAGGTTTGCATTTAAATAAGACATTTATAAAAGTTTGGATCTCGAATGATGAGAACCTTGTAGATGGAACTAGGACCATCCATATATTCTAGATATGGGATTTATATTAAATAGATTTATTGAAAAAATTTGGATCCCATATGGGCAGATATCGTAGATTTGGGAAATTTGGGATGGTGGATATCCAGGACATCGAGGAATGTGAGGAATGTCAGATGGGAAAATATCCGAGACTTTAGAAATCTAGATATATGGCCCTTTTTCAAGAATGAAGAGGCCAAGACTTGGAAAATATGAATAATATATCCATGTCATTTGAACCACATAGTTCAGTTTCTATACGAACATGTCCATGTGGACGCTATGTTGGAATGATGACATCATCAATGGATGGATGAGAAAGAACTTCCAGAGGCCATAACTTTATGTCTAGAGATAATATTTGAGAATATTTATAGTCCTTGGAAATATCTTGAGGAAAATATTTGACTTATGAGATTATAATAGAGAAAATGGATATGGTTTGGAAGAGAAGTTAGAAGGAAGAGAGAAAATATTTGTACATCCCACTAGCTTAAGGAGAATTATGGTGTCAGGTGTGTTAAAAATATGTTGGACCTAAACTATGAAGGCCTCTACCTCCTCATCCTAGTACTTTACTATACATGATAGGATACCTTCCCCTACTCTCATCAGTGGGTTCTCAAAGTAACTTGCAGCGAGCAAGTGCTCCCCTCACTGCTTGGTTCCCTTGAACCTATGTATGGATATCCTCAAACTCCCTCTCTCTTCAAAGAAATATGAATTCATATATAACTATACAAAACCACATTTTTCTAGATATTGTCATCATAATCATCATCATCTAAGTCCCTACCATATTTTCCCTTAAAAAGGGGCTTCCCTGGCAAATTTTGGCCAAAATGCTCATTTTTGGCCCATGCAGAAACCCCCCATGTTCATGTGTTGGGAAACGTATATACTGGGGTCAATATTTGTGGTCCTAATGCATATATTGACACCAATAAGTGCATTGGCCCTTAAAAAATTTCCAATGGGTCCTCTGGGAATATATGGTACCCAATGTACAAAAGTAATCCACGAAAAATAATAAGTAAGGTTAGGCCACCAACCTGAAAGTCGCTAATCCAATTTCAAACGATCAATTTTTGCTCCATAAGCTCACCAATATTCAGGGCCTTCTCCTCTTCTCCAATCTCATCCTCCACCAAGTGAAACAATGAATTGGAAATTGGAGGGAAATCCCTTGTTATAGAAAAAACCATATTTTTCTTTTTCTCTGTGCGGGCTCATATAGACTCTGATTGACACACCATATACATCGTTGGAATCATGTTTCTAAGATATTCAAAAGGGTATTCTCAGAATTTTGAGATTTAACACTTCACCTAGAAGTCATTTTTCCAACAAGGCTTAAATATTTTACTGTTCACATTGAATTTCTACTCATTTTTCTACATTACTTGAGCACCACTTCATTTTCATATTTGTTGACTTATGAGTAGGCATTCACCATGGATAACCTCTTTTATTCATGGATATGGGACTCTCTCAGGGAACAATTTCTCTAGCATTTAGCATAATGTAACTCCATTTTGTTGCATTTTCCTTTCATTCCCAACAAATTGTTAGTAGGACCCCCCTCACTTGGGTAGATGGACCAGATCCTCTATTTTGTGCATTTTCCATTTACCCAATGATATAGAATTCCTTACATGGGTGCCATATAATAGTGACCTTTGTTGCTTTTTTTAACCCATGTTGTTGGATCCCCTTAGGCATTGGGAGTCCAGTTAGTCTACATATCATATTTGAGCCACATGCATTTCTTTTCATCATGTTGGCAGTTATCCCCTCTAGACTCCCTCATTTATGTTAGTATTTGTTGAATTTTCATGTATCATAAGCCCTCCGCTTCATCCATAAAATGAAAATTCTTCATTTGTATGCCACCATTCACCCACCCTCAAGGAAAATTTCATTAATGTCCATAACTTTGATCACTTCCATTTGTATTTTTCACCATCAACATTACCATCACCTAGTTATTTTATGGGGCATTTATCTCCTTGTTTCCCATATATATCCCTATTTTGTGTCCCCCGTGTGGGATTATGATTGGATATTGTGCCTATCAACACTGGCTAGATATATTGTATTCTCCTTTTGGTACTACATATTGTATCCTTTCCTCCTATCACCCCCTTCAGAAATACTAGGAGGGCCTTGTGCTTTTATAGTACTAAGTTCAATTTTTGGTAGCATATGTTTATTTCACTTGTTTAGAGCATCTGTAATGAGTCACCTTTGTGTCCCATGGATTTTGTTCAGCTCCACATTGAGTCCTATTAAAACTTGTTAACAGCTCCATGAGTCGTACCCATCCCATGTTTCCAAGCTTTGACCTCCAATTGTCCTCATGGTTTACTAATATGTCCTTGAAAATCCCTTTTCCCATTAACTGACCATTCCCCATGGAATGCTTTCAGTCACTTCGTGGTCAACCTTGCAATTATTCTCTAAACAAAGGACGTCTTCAGTCCAATTCTCATTTCCTTCCCATCCACCTTTGGTGTCATTCTCTATTAGTCACACCTTACTTTCTACCTTGTGTTGGATTCAAGGATTCATCACTGCCTTGGTTTCATCAAGCCTTCCCATATCAAATTCAACACCTGTATTCTAAGGGTCTAGTTTAGAGAATGGTGTACCTTGGACTCATCTCCATTATTTGTGGGTGCCTTGAACCAAGCACAATAAGTCATCAATGCTCTTTAACTTGGTTGATTCTCATGTGCTCAACTTCATCTCATCATCTCCTACTTGAGAATCAGACACTTGATGGTTCAATGATCCAATTGATCATACCAATTCCTTGAACATGTGTAAGATGCATCAAACCTTGAGAAGGGGTTTCCCCTCAAGTAGTCCCTTGCATGTTCTGGCATCATTATTTTAGTATAGAGATATAACTCCATTTGTTGTACTTTGGATATTGGACCTAATGAATCCCTTTCATTCTTGGGTGTCTATGGAATTCCCCTTATTAACATCAACACCTTCATTCTAAGGGTTATTCCTATGTACCCTAGTACCTATCCACCTCCTTGTTGGGTCACCTTGGACCAAGTTGAGAGAGTGATCATCAGGAAAARCTTTAGGGGATAAATTTCTCCCATGGGCTAATTTTCCATGCTTTTTCCCAAAAAAATATTTGCTAATTTCCATTTTTTCTAAAAATGATTTCACCCAAATTCTATAAGATAAAATTATTTAACCTTAAAATTTTCCAAAATTTTATAAAAAACTATATAAAATCCTTAGAAATCTTAATATTTTTACAAAAATATTGTCAAACATCTTACAGTTTGCATATTAAGGACTAATAAGAATTGCCAAGGTTTATACACTTTAAGATAAATTCCCATCCTTAAAATTTTCCCTAGTCATCATTACTCTCAGACTTGGTAGGGTCTCAAGTGATTGACTTCAACTCATCACCACACTATTGAGATTCATACTTATATCCATGATCCAACCTCAAATGTAGTTCTTGAGATTTGATTGGCTCGATTTGGTTGTTCTCGTAGCCCTCAATTTGAATTTCCCTTTAGTTAGCTCATTTGAGATCTTTAGAGCCCCATTCATATTCAGTAGGGTTTCTCAGGTTGTTTCCACCCCCCTTCACCCCGAGTGGGAGCATTGGTTCCTATGTACCTAGCTCAACAATAGTTGAGATCTAGACATTGTCCTTTGACCCAGACATATGTATATGGGACTATTTATCTCATTATAGTGTATGATGGAACTATTTTGTTAGCACCTTATTGTATTTGAGACCTCATGATGTCTCACCAGTTTAGCCTATTTATGACGAGGCACACCATTGTAATCATTACCATGAGTTATCACAACGAGTATGGGTATGACTACCTCATCCCTATTGAGATCGTGTAATTCACCATCTTGTAACTTCCTTGTTGATAGGTGGTATTTGTAAATGTGTTGAACCTGCACATAATAGATCTAGCTAAAAAATAATACACACATTTGCAAAGAGAATTGGAGAAAGAAGAAGAAGGAGAGAAAGAATGAAAGAATTCTCATTAACCATTGTGAAAAATGAATAGTTTACACATGATATACTTTTTATAGCTCCATGAGTTCGCATTGGAGGTGAACCAATGCACCATAGTGGTGGTCTAGAGTGATCTAGATACACACCAGCAATTACAAGAGTGAACTGCCACCTATTCTAGCCTCTCAGGCAGTTACGGGAGTGAACTGCCACTTAGTTGAGTTAACTAGTCAACTAGTCTTCAGTTAGCTAAATGAACAGAGAGTAATGAGGAGTTAACTCGGGGAATCAAGGCTAATGTGTCACTCTGGTGATGATACCAAGGAAAGGTATAACTATCATGTTGATGATCCAAATGTTGCATGGTGACAAAACCAATGCAACATCAAAACTAAACTCAACTAGTCAAACTGAAGTGTCAAATGAAAGAGAATATTATCTAGGTGGAATATTCTCTCCTAAAATATAGGAGACTGGATAATGAATAATTATGACTAATAAACAAGGAAAAACCTTAGGAAAAAAAAATCCTAGGTGTGTGTTAAGTAACTCCAACACCCCCCCTGAACATCACTATGGTGAAAATAAAGAATGGGTCCCAGCAACAAGGCCATGTTAGGTACCCAAATACAAAATATATACTGAAAATAAAGTCAGTAAAGAGGGAAAATCTCATGGGAAAACCCCCCCCTCAAGGTAAAATGTATGTAAAAAGAAGAACTACAGTTGCTAGGTAACCATGTCCTTCACTCCAAGACGACTTCACAGAGAATGAAACTTATGCTCAGTGAAGTTCTTGGTGAAGATGCCTATTGTATTTTCTATTGAAGGACAAAAATGTGAGTCGATGATCCCCTCATGTAATAAAACCCAGATGTAGTTCATGTGGATCTCGATGTGCTTCGTTTGCTGCCTCTGAACTGGATCTCTGCAGAACTTCAGAGTGTTGTGGTTATCACACCAGATGACGATCGACTGATGAAACTGAATGTCCAACTTAGTGAGAAAATTTTGTAGCCACATAGCCTGAATGATTATGTTAACTACCCCTCTGTACTCTGCCTCGACTGAAGATAGAGAAATGGAAGCTTGCTTCTTTCTCAACCAACAGATAGGCCCAGAACCAAGACTAAGTGAGTAAGAAGATGTGGACATGCGATCAATGCTATCGCCAGCCTAGTCAGAATCAGTAAACCCGATGAGATCTAATGTAGAGTCTGTTGCATAATGAATCCGAAAGGTGATGGTGCTCTATATGTATCAAAGGATATGCTTTACATCTTTCCAATGTAGCTCATACAACTCCTGAATGAACCTATAAACTATGCCAACTGCATATGAGAGGTCTGGTCTGGAGTGTGTGAGATACAACAAGCTCCCCACTAGCTGTTTGTGTAGTGTGCTATCAACTAGTGGAGTATCTCCTCCATCCTCAAGTTTGAATCCTAATAGGAAAGGAGTAAGAGAAAACTTGCATTCTTTCATGTGAAATATCTCAAGGAGATCTCATGCATACTTGGCCTGAGATAGTTTGATGCCTGATGCATCCTGACTGATCTAGAGTCCAAGGAAGAAGTGTAGCAGACCCATGTCCATTATAAAAAACTATCATGCAGAATCCTCTTGACTGCAACAATTACTGAATTCAAGCACCCAGTGATCAACAAATCATCAACGTACAGAACTAAAATTAGAAGTGAGTCATCTGTCTTGAGCATGTAGACATTTGGGTATGATTTAAAATGTACAAATTTCTTTGACAGCAGGTAGGAGTCCATCTTGGCATACCATGCCCTCGGAGCCTGCTTAAGGCCATAAAGAGACTTCCTTAGTCGGCATACCAAATATGATTCTTGCATAAATCCTTGGGGTTGCTCCATATAGATCTCCTCAGAGAGATCATCGTGAAGAAATGAATTATTCACATCCATCTGATGGACTTCCCATCCCTTGGCTATCGCAATGGAAAGTGCCAATCGTATGGAATCCATATTTGCTACTGGAGAGAAGGTCTCATCATAGTCAATACCATGAACCTGCTAAAAGCCTTTGGCAACAAGCATGGCTTTGTATCTGTTGATATGTCCATCTGATGTGCTCTTGGTCTTGTAGACCCATCTGCATTTGACAAGTTTCCTACTAGAAGAAAGGGGAACTAGATCCCAAGTCTGGTTCTCGAGGAGGGATTTGTACTCATCCTGCATGGTAGATTCCCAAAAGGGATTTCCAACAGCCTCTCAATAAGACTATGGATCTAAATACTAAACTAAGAAAAGATGCCTGGAGGGAAATGGTTCAGTGGTAGTGAGTGCAATAGGAGGCGCCTCGAAATCAGATCAATTCCTCCTAGTATCGGTTGGATCACCAACAAGATCCTTGCAACCTGAAGAGTAGTCTGTACCCACTTGGGCCTCTACTCTAGCTCTGCAACTACATCTTGATGCTTTGACTCTACATCTGACTGTACTAAATCTAAATTTGAATCATTTGAGTCCTCTGAATCAAAACTCTCATCTGAAGAAGAGTCGGCATGTGCATTCTCATCATCTCGGACAGGTGGAAGAGTGAAGGTGTCTGTATGCGGCTGTTGAGGTACATGCGAGACACTTTCCTAAAATTGGACACTACACTCAATGATGATCCAGTCCGAGGAAATATCAATAAGTCGATATCCCTTCACACCATCGGGGTATCGAACAAAAATTCACTCAGTGCTCTGTGGATCAAGTTCCTTCCTTTCTTCAGAGGGAATCTGGGCCCATGCACATGAACCAAAAATGCGAAAGTGGGTCACTTCCGATTTGAGGCCGCTCCAAGCCTCATAGGGGGTCTTATCCTTGACATATCTATGAGGAGATATATTTTGGATTTATGTTGCACAATTAAGTTCTTCGGCCTATATTCCTTGTGGTAGTGACTTTGCATGCAGCATGCAAGATGCCATCTCCTTTAGAGATCTGTTTTTCCACTCAGCAACTCTGTTTTGTTGCAGAGTATAGGGAATTGTGTCCTGCAACTAGATCCCTGCCTCATGGAAAAGATTATGGATCTCATGATTTACATACTCTCCCCCATTATCAGTTCATAGGACTTTGATCTTCTTTTCGGATTGTCTCAACCAAGGCTTTGAAATATTTGAGGTATTGAAAGACCTCTGATTTTTGCCTGAGAAAGTAGATCCAAGTAAAATGTGAGAAAGCATCAACAAAAATGAGAACAAACCTCACTTTGTTGATGGATGGATGTAGAAAAGGACCCATAAGGTCACTGTGGATCAGATCTAAAGGTACGGAAGCTTGTTGAGACTTTCCTTTGTTGAATTTATCTTGAGGGTGTTTTTTGAGAACACATCACTCACATACTCCCTTGGAGAAATGGATTTCTGGTAGACCATCAAATAATTTGTGCTTGCTAAGCTGTTGCATGTATCTAAAATTCAAATTTCTAAACCTTTCATTCCATATCCTACTACTTTCATCAACATGAGTAAGCAGTAAAGGAGAATCAGGTTCAATGAATTTAGAAAATGTATACAATCTAGACTGGTGATTTACCTCACTGGTTGCAACCCCAGAGTTGGTTTGCATGTTGTAGATGTCCACATAATTTGGTGTGAAGATGAATTTATTTCTGGTGCTGAAATTCGTCATCTGATAAATAGAGAGAAGGTTGACAGAAAGCTTGGGAACATGCATCACATTCTCGAAACTTCCATTGGTGAGTTCAATCCTTCCTTTGCTAGTGACCTCGACAGAAGAGTTGTCCCCCATCAGAATGGGAGGACCTTTGCATGCATCCAAATAATAATATACTTATTTTTAGGTAGCCATGAGATTCGATGCTCCTGAATCAATGATCCAAGCATCGGGAGAGGAGTTGATGGCAATCAAGGCATAGCTAGAATTGCCTTTCTTGGAATTCAGATCTTTTGGATCTATCTATTCAACCTCCTACATGAAATATTCACAATCTTATTTATTCCCAAATAGAACCTCCAATATGGTCCATAATTCATTTGGATTTGATTCTTGTGAGTCATCATATACTTGGTGTAGAATTTATGGAGAAATAGACAAGAAGATAAATCCTATGGCCATATCTTGTCTATTGAGAAAGTCATTTTTCTCATCAGCGGAATCAGGTTCTACTTCCATTGCCATGGTTATTTGGTATAAGTCTCCACTTTTGAGAAGAAGTAGAATCTTTGGCTTCCACTCCAAATAGTTATGAGGCCTGAGAAGTATTATCGGTGAGTAAAACATATATTCCATCTTTTCTGCGTTCTCTAATCTTTAGTACCTGCAAAAATAATTTGGTGTATATTTTTCTTAGCAGTCCATCGGCTTTGATACCATGTGAATCTATTGAACCTACACATAATAGGTCTATATAAAAAATAATGCACACATTTGCAGAGAGAATTGGAGAAAGAATAATAAAGAGAGAAAGAATGAAAGAATTCTCATTAACTATTGTGAAAAATGAATAGTTTACACATGATATACTTTGTATAGCTCAATGAGTTTGCACTGGAGGTGAACCAATGTGCCATAGTGGTGGTCTAAAGTGATCTGGACACACACTAGTAGTTAAGGGAGTGAATTTCCAACTATTCTAGTCTCTCAGGTAGTTACGGGAGTGAACCGCCACCTAGTTGAGTTAACTAGTCAACTAGTCTTCAGTTAATTGGTTGAACAGAGAGTAGTGAGGAGTTAACTCAGGGAGTCAAGGCTAATGCACCACTCTGGTGATGATACCAAGGAAAGGTTTAATTATCATGGTGATGATCCCAATGTTTCATGGTGACAAAACCAATGCAGCATCTAAACTCAACTCAACTAGTCAAACTGAAGTGTCAACTGAAAGAGAATATTCTCCAGGTGGAATATTCTCTCCTAAAATATAGGAGACTGGATAATGACTAATTATGACTAATAAACAAGGAAAGACCTTGGGAAAAATAAATCCTAGGTGTGTGTGAAGTAACTCCAATAGTCTTCTTCGGCCTCTTCCATGGGCGATTCTTCTTCCCACAACACTTCTCTCTCTCCTTGGCTATCTCATACCTTGATAAAAGAAAACTATAATTTATTTCGATCATACAATGTGCTCATAACCTCATACATTAGGGGGCATTTGTTATCACCCAAAAATTGATCACCTAGACCAAAATACTAGGTGTACCTAAATGCACCATGCATAGTATGGGTATTATGTCTATAAACCCACTTTTAATACCATTTCTCATTATTATAACTTAAGGATCATTTTTCCTCGGGCTATTTTCACTTTATAAAGTCAAAAAAAACCTTTTATGACTTTTCCCTTTTAGAATTATTTAAAAAATAAAAATAAAATAAAATAAAATCCAAATTTTGCTTATAAAACCAAGAGACCTCCCCCATTTCTCATGCATTCCATCCATTGTAGGTAAATGTTGTTGGATTTGTACCAAATATCGAGAACCCTAGTCTCTTGAGATAATTTCTAGAAGTAACCATTGTTACTTACTGTTATCACATATAGTTTTCAAGGGCAACAGGTCGTCCAAGTTCGCGGCCTGCACAAGAAATGTCAAAGTGCAACACTTAGAGCAGTCTGATATGGACTCAAATCAAGCGAGTGAGCAAGTCTAGTTGGGTGAAGGAATATTCATGTCAAAACTCAGAGATCGACGACGAATAATAAGCATGGGAATCGGGAGTTCAGAATGTTGTTGAAGATATTTGTAAAAGATATTAACCCACAAAACTCAAAATTAGCAGGAGTCATCCGATCCAATAGGACGTGTGGCACCAAATCTGAACCATGGAGAAGGTCATTTTGTGAAAATGAAGTAAGGGATGCGCATATTTCCTGAGTCTCGAAATTTCGAAGGCCCGAAGTCCCAAAATGTCGATATTCATCTGGGCCATCCAATTCAAATGGGTTCATGGAACCTAATCCAAGAAATCGTGATTTCGTGACTCTGAGGTTTTAGCATGTAGTACAACCTAGATTCGTGAAACACGAAATCGTGAAACGCGAAATCACAAAGCGCCTGGGAATTGGGCCCATGGTCGCAACCCACAGTCATATGGAAAGTGAGTTATAAAGAAGGGCATGCACCTATTGGGCAGATGATGATTAAGGATATTTGGGGAGATGATCGTGGCCACCAAATTCAACGTAAGTTCAACCACCGATTTGGATGGGTCGTTTCCTAGGTTCGAGTGTCCGGATATATGGAATCAAGTGGAGTGAAGATTCCTGAAATGAGAAGTCCCAAAATTTCACGAAAGAAGTCCCAGGTCATGACCTAAGGTCACATGAAGTGATGGAGAGGAGTCACTCTAGAATTTGAGGTCACCCATATTTTCACAGAGGAAGAGCTATGTGGTCTCAAGGCATCGGGATTGACTTGAAGGAGTCACGAACGTCTCCTGAAACATTCATGAGTGTCAAGTTTCATCCCGATCCTGATGAAAGTAGTTAAGGGAAATGGGGGAGGTGGTTGAAACCTCATTTCACCCTATAAATGGAAAGCATGGAAAAGATGTTCGTGGAGGTAGACTATCAGCCCAAAGTTCCCCTATCAACGAATTCTCCTGCAAAGCCCATATTGGTCTGAGATCACGTCTGATAGAAGAATGCAAGTGCAGATTGGTAGGAGAGATGCAGACACAAAGCTTTGATTGCAGTATCCAAGGCACACTCCAAATGGTGGAAAGTTTTTCTGAGTATAAATACTCAGTTTTGATATTTTTTTATAGTCAATGATTGAGCTACGCTCCCGTATTGTAAACCTTTGATGAAGCTCTGGTTCTTTGTTATGTAAGAATATTTGGGACTTCTTGTTTAATGAAAGTAAGCTTCTTTTTACACTCTTTTTGCATCTGATACTAAATGTTCATGATTGAAGGATTCACATGAATTTCTATGATTGTTTTGCAATGGAGGTTTGATTGCAGTGTTGTTATATCATTTTTTAGTTTCCTAATCTTTGATTTCAAGAGGATCTTGTTCTTAGATATTTTCCTCCTTAGGTTGCTGAAAGACTTGATGTCCATAGAAAACCTTTACATTTCCTGATCAGTTCTTCCTCCTACTCACCCTTTACCACAACTTACTGACTGAAGTTAAATCAATACCTCACTTGATCATGCATTGTCTGGTCCATATTTCTGATTTAAAGCAATATGTTCTTGAGTCTACGCCCATTCGACCCCCTTTAATTTATTCATCGTGACGTACAAACTGATGGGCACTGGGCTTACCTCTGCCGCAATCCAGAGGTGACTTCTAGTGCTAACATTTCTGGCACCATTGTCGGGGAACGAATTGAAGACATTTCCCTAGGATAGAATGACATAGAAGCTTCTAATTCTGAAGGTGCATCAGATATGAGAACCATTGAAGATTGCAACTGTGCACCCAACAACTCCACTATTATGACTCCATTGTTTCAGTTGGCCTAGAGAGGATTATTTAAGAGAAGGAAAGCTTTCTCATAAGGTTTTTTTCTACTATCCCGAATCGAAAATTTCTCTAGGAGAATAATTATGACTAGATCTAGTCTTTGATGGTGAACAAACACCAGACACTTTTAGGATACACATCATTCACCTAGAAAATCCATGATTAAAGAACCTGATGTCGACTCCACTGGTTTGAAATGGAAAAGATCTTAGCTCAAAGGTTTTCTTTCTGTGATTTTTCAAAAATAGTTGGTTTCCCTAACCCACTACTTAGTAGAGATGAATGGAAAATTAGCCTTCCTAATTTTCAAGGAGAAGAGTGGGAAGTACCAGCTGAACATTTTCTGAAATTTCATGTTTTTATTCATCGACTTCATATCATGCATGAATATGTTCAAATTAATATTTTCAAGTATTTATTACAGGGGATTGCTCATGATTGGTGTCGATCTCTTCCTATTGCAAGCATCATCTCTTTGATAGGTTTTCATGCAGCTTTCAATTCATTTTGTAAAGATTATTTTTTAGCTGAGTATCTTTATGAAAACTGTTGTGATGAGTTTTCTTTGCTTTATAAAGATTCTTCTTATCACAAATACCATATTTATGATGAATTTGTTATTTTGGAAGAAAGCATTTTCCATGAAGATCATGAGGGGTTGAATGACATTCATTATGATAGAAATAATACAGAAACGTCTAGCATCATATCATACATCTCTGTTGTTTTAAGCATTCATGAATATCAACATGTCTCTTCTGAATATCCCAATGTCGAAGAGCAAGTGTATTCTATAGAATATTTCTCTCCTGACTATACAACTGAGATAGATGAAAATCTAGCAGCAAAAGATAGGGAATACTCCTCTATGTGTTTTCCTAGTTTTTCAGAGTCAAAGGCAGATTTTGTTTTCTTCTTTTATAAAGTAGATGCAGAGGATATCTCGGTCCTCAAAACAGATGTTCTTGGCAGCCCTACTTATGAAGAAGAAGTGATTTTGGATATTGTCCAAGAAAAAACAACTTGCGATGGATATCCCATCAAAGAGGATGAAGAGTAGAGCTCTCGCATGGTTCATGTTTATTATGATTGTGAATCTAATCCTTGGGAAATCCATGAAGGATAAAAGGAGGATCCAAATGAGCAGATATCACCTGGTACCATCCAACGCGTGTATGACAACTTTGAATCAGACTCTGAGTTGGATGTGAAGGATTTCCAAGAGAATGCAACATAACCTTTTCCTTTATACATTGAAGGAAAACATTGTGTGGAAATCAGTCATCCTGGGCATGCAGAATACTAAGAGAAGAGCTTTCCCATGGGTCATGTTTATGATGATTATGAATCTGACCCTTGGGAGAGCCATGAAAAAGAAGAGGGAGATCCAAATGGGTATTTTATATCCTGCCCTGAGCCTGTGAGTGAGGAACCATCACCTGGAATCAGCCAGCCTGGATCAGTCATTCACTCACATGTGCTTGCCAGAGACATTTAGCTATGTGTGAACAATTGTGGGATAGAGCATGTTTTCTACCACCAACCTAGTAAATTTTCTCACTCATTCTATGAGCCTGTAGGGGAATACATGGAGTTGATTTTCCTCCATGATTTGAAGCCTCCAAGTCTTATCCCACCATTTCCATCTGAAGGAAATCTAAAGGATGTAATCATCCTGTTGTCACAGTTGCACCATATTCTATCAATCACTAACATAGTAAAAGAGCTTCCAGTTAGGAAGTTACTTGAATGGCTATGGTGGAAGTTTTTTTTCACCTATCACTTTGTAAAAATCAATTAGTCTAGGAATGTACATAAATAAGCTCCTGCTGGAGCCCATGTATTTTTCTTCCATTTTTAAAACAGTTTGCTTGTCAGCCTTTAATCCTCAACATGATGTTTTTTTAGCATGACTCCATAGCCCAATTCATAAGGCGACTGGAACTTCTTGTTCTTGGCAGCTCACAGGGAGCATGTCATCCCCTGTG
This sequence comes from Picea glauca, assembly GCA_000966675.3. Lineage (NCBI taxonomy): Eukaryota > Viridiplantae > Streptophyta > Pinopsida > Pinales > Pinaceae > Picea > Picea glauca. Next base: position 1,293,167 of record JZKD02S2005467.1, read on the forward strand.
GAGCCAAATGTTATCACATATAGTTGTCAAGGGAAGCAGGTTGTCCAAGTTCGTGGCTTGCACATGAAATGTCAAAGCACAACACTTAGAGCAGTCTAATATGGACTCAAATCAAATGAGAAAGCAAGTCTAGTTGGGAAAAAGGATTTTTCATGTCAAAACCTAGAGATTGAAGGTGAATAATAAGAATGAGAATCAAGAATTTGGAACATTGTTGAATTTATTTGTAAAAGATCTGAACCCCTGAAACCCAAAATCAACAGGAGTCGTTCGATCCAACAAGACGTGTGGCACCAGATTCGAACCATGGAGAAGGTAATTTTGGGAAAGATGAAATGAGGGATATTCATATTTCCCAAGTCCTGAAATGTCGAAGGCCCGAAGTCTGGAAATGTTGATATTCATCTGGGTCATCTGATTCAAAGGGGCGTGTGGCAGCTGATCCTAGAAATCACGATTTTGCAACTTGGAGGTTTTAACATGGAGTACAACATAGATTCATGAAACGTGAAGTTGCAAAGTGCTTAGGAATTGGGCCCATGGTCACAACCCACAGTCATATGGAAAGCAAGTTATAAAGAAGGGCATGCACCTATTGGGCGGTTGACGATTAAGGTTATTTGGGGAGACAATCATGGCCGTCAAATTCAAAGTAAGTCTGATTGTCGATCTGGATGGGCCATTTCGTAGGTTCGAGTGTCAGGATATTTGGAATCAAGTGGAGTGAAGATTCCTTAAATGCAAAGTCCCAAAATTTCACAAAAGAAGTCCCAGGTCATGACCCGAGGTCACACGAAGCGATGGAGAGGAGTCACTCCAGAAGCCGAGGGCACCCATATTTTTAGCGAAGAAGAGCTACGTGGTCTCAAGGCGTTAGGATTGACTTGAAGGAGTCATGAACATCTTCTGGAACATACATGGGTGTCAGGTTTCATCCCGATCCTGATGAAAGTAATTAAGGGAAATGGGGGAGGTGGTTGAAATCTCGTTTCACCCCATAAATGGAAAGCATGGAAAAGATGGTCGTGGAGGCATATTGTCGGCCCAAAGTTCCCCTAGCAAAGAATTCTCCTATAAAGCCCATACTGGTCTGAGATCGCGTCTGGTAGAAGAATGAAAGTGCAGACTGGTAGGAGAGATGCAGACACAAAGCTTTGATTGCAATAGCCAGGTCACACTCCTAGTGGTGGAAAGTTGTTCTGAGTATAAATACTCAATTTTGATATTTTGTTACGGTCAATGGTTGAGCTACGCTCCCGTATTGTAAAGCTTTGATGAAGCTCTATTTCTTTGTTATGTAACGATTTTTGAGACTTCTTGTTTAATGAAAGTCAACTTCTTTTTCCACTCTTTTGGCATCTAATATTGAATGTTCATTATTTAAGGATTCAATGGAGATTGAATTCTTGTGATTGTGTTGCAATGGATATTTGATTGCGGTGTTGTTATAGCGTTTTTTAGTTTCTTAAAGATTTGAGTTCAAGAGGATCTTGTTCTTAGAGCTTTTCCTCCTTAGGCTGCTGGAAGATCTGACACTATTACATATGACCAAATTTGCGACAGTTTTTCATTGATATTGCCACACTTATCCGTCGTAATTTCCACGAAAGATGAGATTTTTTTCGTCGGAATAATTTCGTCGCTATAGCCACTATCCAGGTGTGCATGGAAACATCGACGAAATTAGATCTCCACGTGTCACCACCTTCAATATCATTTAACCCTATGCATCGTCTCAATTATGATGATATTTCGTCGCAATAACAATGAAGAAATGTGGAAATTACGACGAAACTCCATCGCAATTGTGACGAAACATTATGCCAAGCCAATAACTTACAACACAGCTGCTGAATGTGCGATGAAATTTCATCACAACTTGAGACAAAAATCCATGGTAATATCGACGAGTGAAATATCTCAAAACCAAATTTACGACGCACATGTTGTATATGCGACGAATATTCATGGCAAATTGCGATGAAGTTTCGTCGCTATAGCAACGATTGTGGTAAAATAGTAAAAACAATTTGATGAATGTGCGTCGATATTGTGGCGATAACTTTAGGTTTAAAA
>JZKD02S2005467.1:1315179-1333015 GCA_000966675.3 Picea glauca
GGATAAAATCAACCTAAATGAAAGACATTTCCAAACATGGCACAATAGTATGGTGGTGGCCACTTGAGACACCATCATAATTCCCAATTATTTCATTGACCATTATGAATCTGTTTTAAAGTTCAACATGGATTGGGACTATTGTTATGTTAGATCTAAGATGCCCATAGGTGGATGAGTTGACATTTCACCACTTACATTTACATTTTCAAATGATGTAATTATGAGGAAAATATATTCTTGGACAATTGTTACAAATAAGGAAGCATTGGACGGAGTCATATTTTTTTTTCCATAGGTGGAAGATCATCCACAAGACTTATGGAATTAGAGTGAGAATGAAACCATATAGTGGTGAAAAAATAGAAACTCTTTTCTATTGTTGCAACCTTATGAGCTTCTACACGAAATGAATCCACTATTCAAGTTATCCTTAGCCTACTTTCCAGTTAGCATGAAGTTGCACCTAGCACAGAGAAGGTTGCTAACACTCCAAAAATAATATATATTCTTTATTATGAGGATTTTTCTTGTCAGAAAAATGAAACACTAATTAAATTGGAAATGAACGGTGCTACAACTATAGGACACAAATTTAAGAAAGGAAAGGAAGGATACATGTTTTAAGAAACACTAGCTACTTCTGGACAACATCTTGGAGAATTGGATCACACCTCCACCATCCCTTCCCAGCAAGCCCTACTCAACTCTAGTGTAAGGGGTGGAGATGACCCAAAAAGGCCAATAGGAATGAGAAAGGAGCCTTCAATGGACTCATCCAAGAACCCTAGGGATGATGAATTTTACGAAATGCAAGATGTGGGTTAAAGATAATTAATTCAAAATATTGTGTCACTGCCTTTGGTTTATCAAACAAATTCTATTGCTTACCTTCATTCTCTGATCATAATCTTGAGTATGCCCAAGAGTTTCTTATATTTTTTTAGGAGAATTTCAATTTTGCATCATTGGGGTTACTTTGAGGCCAAGAGTTGTGATAGAATATGAGGATCCATAATTTCATAGTTGAGCTATGTTTTTGTTCAAAGTGACCTACCCCTTGCTCCCTCGAACCTAATCGTGCATTTTCATTTGCACACCTCTTCCCTAGTAAACATTCATGAATTCTCTTATGATATATTATGGACCTTTCAATCAACGAGTGAAGAAATTGGTTGTCTCTTTCTACAAGAATAGAAGGGAAAAATTTGATCTACAAAGATAGAAGATGTAGCCTCCAATTTCAACTATCAAACACTATAAAAATCAAATGGAATCATTGAGCTTGAGATAGAAGAAAGAGGTCAAACCATTTCCTCTGGCCATGTGCCCTCCTCCGATGAAAAACTGTGTGCCCTCCTCTGTAAATTGTGTGCCCTAGCCTCTACAAATTGTGTGCCCTCCTCCTCTGCAAATCGTGTGCCCTAGCCTTTGCAAATCGTCCTTCAAATCCATCCTCCAAATCCAAACCTACGCATGAGTGGCGATGAGTGCGTGGACTGTGCAGCAATATTGTGGACTCCAAATCCACACCTGCACGTGAGTGGTGGTCGTGAGTGCGTGGACTATGGAGCAATAAGGTGGACTGTTCATGAACTAGATGGAGCAGGCCACGCGGGAGGGGAATATTGTCTTTGCGTTTTGAAATGAAAGTTTTATGTTCTTAATTTTCGTTTTTATATATTATATATATAATATATATTATATATATAATATATAATATATAATATATATATAATATATAATATATAATATATAATATATATTATATAGAAAAAAAAACATGGCTTCGAGTTCAAAGAAAAGACCAACTCCAATAATAAATAACTCAATTTAGATCATAACATGTACTTCTAACAACCATGTCAATGAGAAGGACCATAATATCATCTACCTCAAAGTGTATACAACTAAGGAGATGGTAGAGAAGAAATATATGGTACAGGATTTGAGCATGGTAAGAAATTTTCCCTTAAGTGAGTAGTTGAACCTTTTGATGGAAGGGATTCCACAGATGATGGTCAATTTAGATGTTTTCTTGGGATGGATTTTGTAGATGATGGTCAAACTCAATGTCCTCTAAGAAACTAAGAAGAAAATCAATAGGTATTGTTATCTCTCCAGGAAACTCTCCTAGGCTGTAAGTCAGAGATGCCTGGTAACTTAATCTTTTTGGAAACTATTTTCTCAATAATAGGTGTGGGTTTGGATCAAGATGAATATCTTAACCTCTGGATTGTATTCTCAAGACAGTCTAACTATAGTCATGCAACACAAGGCCTTCAAGAGCTATTATCAGATAGGTTCATATAACAGATGGACAAGAAAACCAATCTATTAACCAAAACATACATAAACCATATATATGATGGGTCAACAAACTAGCCAAAGATGCTTATGATTCTTGCTTAACAATCAAAAGTAAGATGAAAATTACCATAGGATCATTAAACAGAGACAAAAGAACGAATTCCACTCATATGCATAGACAGAGATGAAGGAGAGTCTGACAATAACAAATGAAAGAAGATTGCAGGCAGATATATTAAAGAAAATGTCTTTCATACAAAACAATAGAATATAGAACTCAAAATCCAACCTTGTGTTCATCTTCTGTTTTCAGCTTTATATCTTTTACAACAGAGTACCTAGATCCTGAAATAATGGATCAGATATGCCTAAAATAGAAAGTCAAAACTAACTTACGAAAGATAAGGAATGATCCTCAAAATGAGGTCAATCCCACATTCCATGGTCTTCAGATCTTGTAGATTCCTTGTGTAGTGCAGAATAGCCTTCCAAGGCTGGTTGATGACTCTTTCAAGAGATAAAATTCGAATTTACTGAGATGTGCAAAAAATCCAATTTGTTGCCACCAAAATAGGTGCCAAACCCAACTTGGCTACCTTTTCTAATCCTTATGCACCAAAAACGGATTTCGAAGATGAATACATAATTCATCATCTATCCATCATGAGTGTTTTCAAATGATTTGGATCAAAAAAACCTTGATCTGTGCAAAATTTAGCTTTCTCTGTCCAGTTACAGGTTTTGGTGGTTAACACAGAGGAATCCTGGGTGTATTAACTACTGAAATCTCTGCTTTTAGTGGTTAATGAATAGTCATCCTGTTCGCCTAAACCACCGAAAAATTAGCTTTGTCCAAAACTTCAAAATTTGCAAAAATGATTACCTTGATACTTTGTTGAGTGTTCAAGGTATTTTTGATGATGCAACTCTTCCTCGTGTAGATCTGCGAACTTCAATTTGTTGTGTGGAAGACTATGGTATATCTACCATTGTTGTAGCTAACTCGGCTAGAGTTTCCAAACCTATTTGATTTTGTGTTGGAGGTTGCGACTCCTTTAACTTCAATCTGAGAAGCCTAAGCTTCCTATACAGCTTCATGTTCTCCCTTATCAGTACCCTGTTCCTATCCTTGATTTTATCATGCTTTTCCTTGAGACTTTGGTTCATGTTAAAAATTTCTGCATTTCTTTTAGTCAAGTCTATATTTTCCTCTTGTAATAACTCTTTCTAAAACTTCCATCTCATAGATTTGTTTCAGAATTTTATTGATTTTCTGAGCCTCGGATGCTTTAGGCTTGCTTGAAGAAGCTTTTGTTAATGGTTGATTGTGTTCATCTGGAGGAGTTGGTGAGGGCAAGTTGGGATAATATTCTACAACTTTCTCAGCATGTTCCTCACCTTGTGTCCCTGCTAACTCCTGCTCTGGCTCTGAGTCACTGTATGGTAAGTTCAAAGGGTTATCTCCTTCAGCGAGGTCCTTGGTCTTCTCACCCTCAAACTGTAACTTCCTTTTGGTTCTTTTTCTTTTAGTAGAGAATGATTATGTCAACTCTCTTGGTGGTGAGATAGCCTTCCATTTTCTATGACTGCTCTTAGGAGTAATGGTATTCTTAGTGGCAACTTTTTTTCCCTTCTCCTCCTGGAATTCATTCCAGAAGAGGAAGTAGTTCCAATCTACTTGCCATTTTTTTAATTACTCTTTGACAATGAGAGTAATGAGTCCTTGATGAGACAATCTACTTGCCACCTTAGTGGGCTTGACCTTGACCTTCCTAGCCATTTTTGTGAGGGCTTTGTGCAATTAAAATGGTAAATTGATAGGAGATCTCCCTGTGAAGTGATTCAAAATTTTAAAGTGGTAGAACATGACTATGTTGTATCTACCTTCACAGGTGATATAGACAAAGATTGCCTTCAGGAGAGATTTCCACTTAGGTTCCAGATAAGACATTGGTATGTCTTTTTTCCATATAAGATCCTTGTGCAGAGGTTGTAGGTAGGATCTAAATTCAATGTTTGAAGGCACAAATTTTTTGAAACAACAATCCCCTATTCTAGGGAGACCAGTGAACTCAACTATGATTGCCTCATCAACCACAAACTCCTCCTTTCCCACTGTTGCTACTCTTCCATCATACGAGATAGCAAAGGTTTCAGACACCTGTTGGTGAAAATCTGCCAGTTTTTCACAATATGCATAGACTTCAGTTTGCTTGAAGAACTCCACCACCTCAAGGTGAGCCTCAAGGTACCAAACTCCATCCAATTCAGCCCTTAGAATTGGCCCTGCTTTCGGCATTTAGTAATTGTTGACCTGTACCTACTGATTTAGGAAAATCTTCGTGCCAGGGAGACAAAGACTCTATGATTTAGGGTGACAAGGAGTATGAGTTGGAGAAAAACAAACGAGACAAGGTGACTGAGAGTTCTGATTGCATAGCTCAACACTAAATGAATCTAAACAACAGAGTGACTGAATACAAGCCGAAAATTTCGAGTTTAGGTGAGATATAAAATCAAATTGAGACAGTATGGAATTCAAACTACCTGATGACTCGACTTGGCTTGATTGGTATGAAAATTGGATCAATAACAATCTGTTGAACTCAAACTCCACTCGGCAATCACCACAAAAAATGGGATTATGGTCTCTGAATATGCGTTTACTTAATGAAATCACGAGCTCAAGACTGTAACAATGACTCTCAGATTCGAATTGGTAATTAATGGAATCAAAACAGAGATTGATCGGGGTCATAATGGATCTGTGTCCTCATGACTAGAGATAGTGAGGGGCTATGTGACTAATCATTTCTGTTAGTTGGGAATCACACATGAGTTTCTATGTCTCTGTCGAGCCTTAATTCTGAAATGACAAATGAAGTTAAAAGGACAAAAGGGTATCAATATTTGGATAGATGCAATAATATCATGCATACCTTACCACCTCCATGGACTTTCGGCAGTTATGTATTCATGATTATGCCAATTGACAGCTAGCTCATGCGAAAGCATAGACTTTTCATTTTTCCCGTGGAAATATTTTCGGTAGTTAACTGGGATTTTGCTTTTCCCCCTTAACTACCGAGAACGAAGGTTTCTGGTGGTTAATGAGCACTTTTCAGGCTTGCCTAAACCACCGAAACCTGAGATTCTTTCTTTTTCTTGACAAAACCAAATCAAAAGTTCTTTCCAAGTTTATTTACTAAAAATAGACTTTCTAACATACTTAAAGAAATTTAGAAATAAATTTTTTGGACCACAATCTATCACCTAAAAAACCAAAATCTCCATCAATTTATTTGAGGAGATAACACTGGCTCCTATTAGGGATGAACGCCTCGCTGTGAGATTTCAAGAACTATAGAACCAATGCCTTTCCTGAAAAATAAAACTTAAAACTATTTGCTAGTGTTTCCATTGGGCATGGAGTTATTCTGTAATAATAAAGACTAAAAATAAAATTACAATGACAAGGCTTCACAGCCTTAGACAAAATAGAGTTTCAAAAATCACCCATTGACTAGGCCACTGAACATTTCTTCACCTCCCAGACTTTGCAGAATGAATGTGTTGTTGTGTTGTACTTGAGTTATCATGAAAGGGCCGGTCCACAAAGAATCGAACTTGTTATGTTTGCCTTTATCCTGTCTGAGGGCATCCCATTTCAGAACCCAATCACCAACCTGAAAATTATCTACCTTTGCCTTCCTTTCAAAGGTATCCTTGATCCTCTTTTGATGAGCCTCTGATTTTTCCACCAACTGATTTTTCCACCTTTTGAATCAAGCATTCTTCTTACCATATCATTTGACTCAGTTTGCTCTTCTTGAAAAAATCTAGCCACTGGTAAAATTAACTGAACAGGAAAAATGGCATCAGTCCCATAGACCAATTTGAATGGAGAGGTTCCTATGGACTTTTTGATAGTTACTCTGTCTGCCCACAGAGAAAATTTTAGTTTAGAATCCCAATTCTTTTTGTTCTCCTCTAACAACTTTCTGATGATTCTGATTAAGCTCTTATTGGATGATTCGGCCAGGCTATTACCTTGAGGGTAGTAGGGGGTTGAATGTACCAATTGGATGCCCATTGATCCACACATGTCAACCAATGCATCGGCTTTGAAATCTATTGCATTATCTATTACCAACCTTTTGGGGCAACCGAATCTACTCAAGATGTTTTCATAAAGAAATTTCATGACAACCTGGTGAGTGGCATTCCTGGTGGGAACTACCTCTATCCATTTTGTAAAATAATCTGTGGCTACTAAGATCCACTTATGTTGACCACTAGATGAAGGATTTATCTCACCTATAAAATCTAAACCCCACTGCTGAAAAGGGCCATTCACTACTATAGGTCTTAGGGGCAGAGATTTTAGCTATTGTTTTCCTGTGAATCTTTGACATTTATCACGAGCTTTGACGAAGGCACACACATCTGAGAAAATAAAAGGCCAATAGTACCCATCCCTTAGAATTTTATGGACTGTGGTCTTCCAGTAATGATGACCTCCACAAGCACTTGAATGAAATTGATGTATAACTTACACTGACTCTTCTTTGTCTAAACATCTAAGTAGTAAACCAACAGGGTCTTTCCAATATAATGGATTATTGTAAATGCAAAATTTGATGGCTCTGAGCTTAAGGGCTCGGGCTTGAGTCATGCTGATTTCAGGAGGAACCTCTAGATTTTGTGAAAAATGTATAATACCTGAGTACCATTCACAAGAAGACAAATGCTCTGCCACCTATTGATTGTTATGTTGTCCTTCAGCTGTCACCTCCGTCTGCAAACTTGCTGAATTTTCCCCTATGAAATTTAGGTCTAGCAACTCATGGTTTTCCTCTATTAAAAGCTTAGCAAGGCCTTGGCCTTTTACCAATTTGGTGGGCTTCACTTCTATGTCAAATTTGGTTAACCTTGTGATCCATTTAGCTCTCTTTCCATCAATATTAGGCTAAGTCAAAACATCTTTCACAGAGGGTGAAGGAACATATGCAATGACTTTTGAGTGGAGGATATAAATTCTGAAAGCTTTTAAAGATTTTATGAGAGCATAGGCTTGTTTTTCAATAGGATCATACCTTAGTTCAGCATCTTTGAGTGTTTTGTTGGACAAGGCAACTAGGTGATCCATACTGTCATCATCTTTCTGTAACAAGATTGCAGCCACTGTGTCATAAGAAGCGAAGGAAAAAATGTAGAAACTCTTGCTGTAATCCGGACTTATCAGAGTCGGGGATTCCATGGTAGCCTGTTTGATATCCTAAAATGAATTTCTTGCATTGTCTGTCCATTTTATCTCAGACCCCTTTTTCAACTTACATGTTATGTGTTTTACTAGCTCGGCAAAATTTGGAACAAATCTTCTAACAAAATTAATCTTACCGAGCAGCGATTGAATATCCTTTTTCGACCTTGGTAAGGACAACCTCTGAATTGCTTCCATCTGAGATGGATCAATTTTCATGCCTTCTGCTAAGATAATGTGGCCTAGGAGCTTGCCTTTCCTAAGATAAAAATGGGACTTTTTGGGATTCAATGAAATTCCGAACTACCTGCACTTCAGAAAAACTCTTTTTAAATGCTTTAGATGCTCTTCATGACTGCTAGAATAAACTGTGATGTCATCAAGATAGATGAGGAAAAACTTGTCCTTCTCACCCACGAAAGCTATGTCCATGGCCCTTTGAAACGTGGCCCCGACATTCATTAATCCAAATGGCATTTTGGCATACATGAAGCTACCCCAAGGAGTAGTAAAAGTAGCCTTCTCTTGGTCATCAGGATGGACAGAAATCTGGTTATAGCCAGAAAAACCATCCAGGAAAGACATAACGGTAGCCCCTGAAATTCTTTGTAGCAAATGTTCCATCTTAGGTAGGGGATATATATCTTTCTTAGAGCATCTATTTAGGTTTCTAAAGTCCACACATAACCTGACCTCACCATTTTTCTTTCTCACTATTACTAGATTTGCAATCCATTTAGAGTATCTTAAAGGGATTATGATCTTAGCATCAAGAAGCTTTTTCATTTCTCTTTCAATTACAGGCAAAAGAAGAGGACTGATAAGTCTGAGATTTTTTTTGAAAGGGATGGTGTCCTTTTCAAGTGGGATCTTATGTTGAATGATCTCAGGGTCATAAGTTTTCAGATCACTATATTTCCAAGAAAAAACATCAGAAAATTCTATCAAAATGTTGCAATATTCGGACTTCTGATCAGAAGTCAATTCAGAGGACAGATTTATGAATTTAGGCTAGCTTTCGTTTCCTATTTTGTGCTCATGAACAGCAGGCTCTTTCTCCTTCTTATCTAGCTTGTAGGGGACATCGTTATGATCAAATAGCTTTTCAAGAGGTACCAAACCCCGAGGTATATAATTGTTAGGCAGTTGAACAATATCATACTGACCCAATTTTTGTTTTAGCTTAGGCTTCTGGGATTCCTCTACATTTAGATTTTGTTGGTCGACATGCATATTAGAAAATTCATCTACCACCTGGAGAAATCTATTAAGTTCATCATCATCTTCAAAAACTTTCCAGTATTTAATATTGTCGAGCAAAGATGGTCTATATTTGACTTGGATTTCATAATTGAGCCTAGGAGGCATGGGAGGAATAAACATGCTGGCTAAAACAACAAGGGAATCCGCAAGATGATTCATATCTCTGGGTATATAAGAAATGTCAAAAATGGAAAAAGAATCTCTAATTTTCCATACCTCATCCCTGTAGGCTTTCAATTTGACAAATTTACATGGAAAGTATTGTTTACTTGTTGTATGATGAGATCTGCATCTCCAAACACCTTTAATCCTTTAATCCCCATCTCCTTGGTTGTGTTTAAGCCCAATATCAAAGCCTCATACTCTGCTATATTGTTAGTAGTTTTGAAATCAATCTTAAAAGACAAATGCATAGCCTCTTTCAAAGGAGAAATCAAAACTACCCCTACACCTGCTGCATATTTGGTACTAGCACCATAAAAATACATGGTCCAAACTGGAACACCCTTTTCATCAATTTTCTATTCAGTGGGCTTCACAAGCTGCAAAGGAGTTGACTGAGAATCATGTATTTGAAGAATGCATGAGCCAAAGTCTGTGTCTACAGCATAAATAGGATGATTTACAGAATTTTTTGCATCACTGATGATGTAGGCCAGTTGATTCTCTCTGTAAAGTATTTTTAGCTCTCCTCCAAACACTGGGATCATAGCATACGATAGATCCATCTGCAAGGTACCCCCCAACCTTTTTCTCCATGGACGTGACAAGAGGAGCCCGAACTTGGGTGGGATATCAGCCACCATGACATCCATTGCCATGCTTCTCATTGGCAATTAGGCAAGGTTTATAACAAGGTCTTTTATGAGGCCAAGGCATCTGACTTTCCTAGAGTCAAAAGAGAAGAGATCATGATATGGTTTGGTGACCTCAAGCCCAAGCTCGTCCATCACTTCTTTGGGAATAATATTATGTGATGCTCATGTATCAAGCAAGCAGTTGTGAAGGATCTTATCATGAACATTTAGGGATATATAGAAAGGTGGACAAGAATCATCTCAATCTTCTATCATAGGACCTATAGTTACTGTTGTCTTGTCATCTTGTAAGTTTACAAAATCAGCAGATGAAGAGGTCTTTGGTTCAAGGGACTTCAGGATGGCAGACTTGAAAATATTATTCTTCATAAGCTTGGTCAATGGCATAGGTATTTTTTCTTTCTGAATTTCTGATTCGAAATTGAAAGAGTATGATGATTTGTCAGAAGTTTTTACCTCATTAGAAGGAGATATAAGGATAGCTTGCTCCTTGACTTGGGGTTAAGATTGCTTATGTTGCTATTTTGCATAAATAGGGGTCTACTTTACAGGAGCAGTAGGCTACTTGGCAGCAACTTCTTTCTTCTTCACAGGAGAAGCGGGCAATGGTTTAGGGGCAACATTTTTTGATCTTAAATTATAACCTTGCTGATCATCTGTCTGATAGAAATATTCTTCAATACTTACCTCATGAATCCCTTGATCCATCTGGGCTTCTTCATAATCTACTTGTGTCAAAAAGGAGGAATCATTTTTGTCACCAAAACAATTTATGCCATCTGCTTCTTCAACTTCATCATGAGATAGTTGTTCCTCTTCTAGCATTGCATTTTGGAAAGGGGGTCTGATTCTTTGATCATCAACTGCATTCTTGTCTCTCTGAAGGATCTATACTTGTTGATTGTTCATTCTGTAAGGGAAAGCATTTGGATTTCTAGGGACAAAATCATTTGGATCTTTTGTCCTTGCTGGTTGCTGACTCTGAATCTTCAATTTTGACATTTCAGATGTCAAGTTGTCCAACATCTTGGCCATCTTTTCCATTTTTCTATTAGAAGAGGAAGGGGGCTCAACAACAAACTTCTTTCTCTCAACTTTTCCTTTGAGTTTCTCAGATGCCATAATATTTGATTTGACTTCGAGAGCAACATCTTGCATGAACACAAGTGTGGTTGATCTTCTTTCTCTAAGGATTAAACAAAAGTCTGGATCAAAAGCAACAGAAAATGTGATCTTTGTTGATGCATCACTTGGCTTGATCTCTGCAGGGATCTTGCCGAACATTCTATTGAATCTTTTGATGAAGTCTAAGACCGACTCCCCATCTTCTCTTCTTAGGTTTCCGAATTTAAAAATGTAATATAGAAGATCTCTTCTTTCTCCCCAGTGCTTTAAGAACACCTCATCTAGTTTCTCAATACCTGTCACTGAATTTTCCGGTAACTCTTTGAACCACTTCTGGGCTTGGCCATCCAAACTTTGCACAAAAACTCTGGTCCACACATCTTCTTCTGAAATGTTAATATTTTCAGCATAAGAATAAAAAGCTTTTATATGTTCCTCGACAGTATAATCCCTAGCTCTAGTAAACTTTGGCATATATTTTTGATAATCTCCAATTGGCATGGCAGATAAGGGATTGGGCAAGACAAGTGGAGCATACCTATTTGCTAAAATTTGTTCCGTCTTGGTTAAAGGGACAGCCATGACAATCTTGGGGGTTGATACAGAGGAAGAATTTTCAGGAGATGATGGTTGAGATGGGATGGCTGAGTTTAAATAAAATGGTTGTCTCACCTCACTTTGAGCAAAATTTTCAGAAATGGGTGGAAAATAAGAGGCCTTGTAAAAATGACCAAGAAATAAGGCTAAGCTTTCTTCTCCCTTAGAGGAAAGATCATGTAAAATATCTTCGAGAACATGCAAATTAGTATGAGTATAGAAAACACCCTCTATAGGCTTTGTGGGTGAGGAATTCAAAGAAGAAGAAGAAGATGTTTCTTTTTGCTGAGGGGACCCTGTAATTACCTCTTTAAGGTTGGATGTAATATCATGCTCAAAAACAGAGTCTATACCATTAGAGGAAACCGAAGGATCCTCAACCTTCAATATTTTAGATACAATTTCAATTTCCTAAGAACTATAAGTTTCAGCAGCGGGGGATTCAACTAGAGGCCTTTTAGATATGAAAGAAGAAGTGTCGGTTTGAATACCTAGATTTGATGTCTTTGCAGATATGGAAGCCTGTCTTTGTAAAGCCTTTCCCCTACTGATGATCTTCTCAGGGTCTAGAACTGGTGCTACCAGTGGGCCTTCTTGGTTTGCCCTGGTGTGAGCTCTTTTTGAAGCCACTTCGTTTCAATGGAGTCGCCAGATAGATTATTACAACCCAAATGATGTCCAGGCTTTGTCTATAATCAAATCTGGATCTATATCGTCTCCCAAGGAAGCTCAGCTTCAATCTCTCTCCCCGACAATAGCGCCAATTTGTTATCGCTCCAGGAAACTCTCCTAGGCTATAAGTCAGAGATGCCTGGTAACTTAATCTTTTTGGAAACTATTTTCTCAATAATAGGTGTGGGTTTGGATCAAGATGAATATCTTAACCTCTGGATTGTATTCTCAAGACAGTCTAACTATATTCATGCAACACAAGGCCTTCAAGAGATATTATCATATAGGTTTGTATAACAGATGGACAAGAAAACCAATCGTTCAACCAAAACATACATAAACCATATATATGATGGGTCAACAAACTAGCCAAAGATGCTTATGATTCTTTCTTAATAATCAAAAGTAAGATGACAGTTACCATAGGATCATTAAACAGAGACGAAAGACCAAATTCCACTCATATGCATAGACAGAGATGAAGGAGGGTATGACAATAACAAATGAAAGAAGCTTGTAGGCAGATATATTAAAGAAAATGTCTTTCATAAAAAACAGTAGAATATAGAACTCAAAATCCAACCTTGTGTTCATCTTCTGTTTTTCATCTTTATAGCTTTTACAACACAGTATCTAGATCCTGAATTAATGGATCATATATGCCTAAAATAGAAAGTCAAAACTAACTTGCAAAAGATAAGGAATGATCCTCAAAATGAGGTCAATCCTACATTTCATGGTCTTTAGATCTTGTAGAGTCCTTGTGTAGTGCAGAATAGCCTTCCAAGGCTAGTTGATGACTCTTTCAAGAGATAAAATTCGAATTTGCTGAGATGTGAAAAAAATCCAATTTGTTGCCACCAAAATAGGTGCCAAAACCAACTTGGCTACCTTTTCTAATCCTTATGCACTAAAAATGGATTTTGAAACTGAATACATAATTCATCATCTATCCATCATGAGTGTTTTCAAATGATTTGGATCAGAAAAACCTCAATCTGTGCAAAATTTAGTTTTCTCTATCTAGTTAGAGGTTTTGGTTGTTAACACAGAGGAATTCTGGGTGTATTAACTACCAAAATCTTTGCTTTCGGTGGTTAATGAACAATCATCATGTTCGCCTAAACCACCGAAAATTATCTTTGTCCAAAACTTCAAAATTTTCCAAAATGATTACCTTGATGCTTTGTTGAGTGTTCAAGGTCTTTTTGATGATGCAGCTCTTCCTGGTGCAGATCTGCGAACTTCAACTTGCTGTGTGGAAGACTGTGGTATATCTACCATTGTTGTAGCTAACTCGGCTAGAGTTTCCAAACCTGTTTGATCCTGTGTTGGAGGTTGAGACTCCTTTAACTTCATCCTCAGAAGCCTAAGCTGCCTATACAGCTTCATGTTCTCCCTTATCAGCACCATGTTCCTGTCCTTGATTTTATCATGCTTTTCCTCAAGACTTTGGTTCATGTTAAAAAGTTCTTCATTTCTTTTAGTCAAGTCTGTATTTTCCTTTTTAATAACTCTTTCTAAAACTTCCATCTCATAGATTTGTTTCAGAGGTTTATTGATTTTCTAAGCCTTGGATGCTTTAGGCTTGCTTGAAGAATCTTTTGTTAATGGGTGACTGTGTTCATCTAGAGGAGTTGGTGAGGGCAAGTTGGGATAATCTTCTACAACTTTCTCAGTCTATTCCTCACCTTGTGTCCCTGCTAACTCCTGCTCTGGCTCTGAGTCATTGTTTGGTAAGTTCAAAGGGTTATCTCAGTCAGAGAGGTCCTTGGTCTGCTCACACTCAAACTGTAACTTCCTTTTAGTTCTTTTTCTTTTAGCAGAGGATGATTCTATCGGCTCTCTTAGTGGTGAGATAGCCTTTCATTTTCTATGGATTCTCTTAGGAGTAATGGTCTTATTAGTGGTATCTTTTTTTTCCTTCTCCTCCTATTGCCAATCAGTCTGGAATTCATTCCAGGAGAGGAAGTAGTTCCAATCTACCTGCCTTTTTTTTAATGACTCTTTGACAATGAGAGTAATGAGTCCTTGATGAGACAATCTACTTGCCACCTTAGTGGGCTTGACCTTGACCTGCCTAGCCATTTTTGTGAGGGATTTGTGAAGGTAAAATGGTAAATTGATAGGAGATCTCCTTGTGAAGTGATTCAAAAGTTTAAAGTGGTAGAACATGACTCTGTTGTATCTACCTTCACAGGTGATATAGACAAAGATTGCCTTCAGGAGAGATTGCCACTTAGGTTCCAGATAAGACATTGGTATGTCTTTTTTCCATATAAGATCCTTGTGCAGAGGTTGTAGGTAGGATCTAAATTCAATGTTTGAAGGCATAGTTGTTTTGAACCAGCAATCCCCTATTCTAGTGAGACCAGTGAACTTAGCTATGGCTTCCTCATCAACCACAAACTCCTCCTTTCCCACTGTTGTTGCTCTTCCATCATACGAGATAGAAAAGGTTTCAGACACCTGTTGGTGAAAATATGCCTATTTTTCACAATATGCATAGACTCCAGTTTGCTTGAAGAACTCAGCCACCTCAGGGTGAGCCTCAAGGTATCAAACTCCATCCAATTCAGCCCTTATAACTAGCCCTTTTTTCGGCATTTAGTAATTGTTGACCTGTACCTGATAATTTAGGAAAATCTTTGTGCCAGGGAGACAAAGACTCTATGATTTAGGGTGATAGGGAATATGAGTTGGAGAAAAACAAACGAGACAGGGTGACTCAGAGTTCTGATTGCATAGCTCAACACTAATCGAATCTAAACAATAGACTGACTGAATACAAGCCGAAAATTTCGAGTTTAGGTGAGATATAAAATCAAATTGAGACAGTATGGAATTTGAACTACCAGATGACTCGACTTGGCTTGATTGGTATGACAATTGGCTCGATAACGATCTTCTGAACTTGAACTCCGCTCGGAAATCACCACAAAAAATGGGATTATGGTCTCTGAATATGCGTTTACTAGATGAAATCACGGGCTCAACACTGTAACAATGACTCTCTAATTCAAATTGGTAATTAATGGAATCAAAACAGAGATTGATCGAGATCATAATGGATCTGTGTCCTCGTGACTGGACATAGTGAGGGGCTATGTGACTAATCATTTCTGTTAGTCGGGAATCACACATAAGTTTCTGTGTCTCTGCCGAGCCTTAATTCTGAAATAACAAATGAAGTTAAAAGGACAACAGGGTATCAATCTTCGGATAGATGCAATAATATCATGCATACCTTACCACCTCCATGGAATTTAGGCAGTTATGTCTTCATGATTACGCCAATTGACAGCTAGCTCATGCGAAAGCACGGGCTTTTCATTTTTCCCGTGGAAATCTTTTCGGTAGTTAACTGGGTTTTTGTTTTTCCCCCTTAACTACCGAGAACGAAGGTTTTCGGTGGTTAATGAGCGCTTTTCGGGATCGCCTTAACCACCGAAACCTGAGATTCTTTCTTTTTCTTGACAAAACCAAATCAAAAGTTCTTTCCAAGTTTATTTACTGAAAATAGACTCTCTAACATACCTAAAGAAATTTAGAAATAAATTTTTTGGACCATAATCTATCACCTAAAAAACCAAAATCTCCATCAATTTATTTGAGGAGATAATAGGTATATTGATTGGTATGAGATTTTACATGCCAAGTTGGTTGTCAAAAAATCATTTATTAAGGATCAATGCAAAAAATTTGGTCCTAATACTTCATGTTGACAAAAAAAAACGTGAAGTGATAAGTGTGCTTTCAATATCATAAGAAAGCATTGCACCTACTCCTATCAAGTTTAATAGATTTATATATGATCATAACATAAATTTCATGACCCAAAAGAGTTAGAAACCCCAAATGTGACCCATGCACCATCAACCACAACTGATAACCATGGTTATTATGAGAGAGATGGTGGAAATCCCTTAATCTCTCTATGGAAACACAATATTGCATCTCAAGAGGGTGATATGTAGAAGAATATAACTCCTTTTAGATCAAATAGAAGGAGTTTGAATAAGAAACCATGAATTTATAAAGTATATTGAATCTACCATAGATACTTCCTAATGCATTATCATCCCTACCTTTAGGAAGTAGTTCAATTCTCCATAAAAAAATCTTAGCAAAGTTCATAATTACAACAACTAGAGAAAGACATCGTTCTAACATGCAAATGGCCCATCCTCCACTAAGAGAAAGGACATAGAGAGTAGAGCCACTAGTTAGTTGTTAGCAGTCACCGAGAACCCAAGATTGGGAGTGAAGAAAGAGGGAGGAGATAGTATATTACTTGATTAAATATGAGTTATAATGAATCCAAGGTTGAGATTTATTTTACAATGTACTTCAATTAGGCTTTAATGGTTTTAGTAGGTATAAAAAAAATATAGGCCTAGAGATAAAATTTTATTTTACACCTAGTTAACTATATGTTCTACTCATAATAGAGAAACCAAGAAAAAGTAAAAAGGGTGAAAGGATGGATGCTAACTAGAATAAAAATACTAGAATCCCTTATTGCAGAACCACCAAGAGTTGAACCTGCTCTGTGCTTTCTACATCACTCCTAAGTGCTAGATCTTCCTACAAAACCCTTGGAACCATCTCCCAACAAAGTAATATCCACAATACAAGATCTATCATACAAATACCATAAATAACATTACCCAATATGGAAGATCAAGTGTGCCCTTGGCAATGAGGTGCTTTCCATATACATGGTGTGTTGGTAACCTTCACCAAGGTGTGGTTGAAGAGGATCTGAGCAAACACTAAGGGTGGAAGCAATAATCCCTACACCAAGGAAACCAATTCAACAAGAGAGACAAATCAAACCAATGGAGAGATTATACCTATGAAGGAAAGCCTCTAATTGAAAAAGGTTAAGGGATATTGTTAGTCCAAGTTATCATTGTTGTCATCGTTGTCATTATCATTGGTACAATTATCATCATCATCATAATTAGTACAATTAATATCACCATCATCATCATCATCATCATCATCGTTATTGTAATATAATAGAACATCGATTTTTGCTCATTTCTTTAGTTTTCTAACATTGTTCCACCAAATCTATTGATCTCAAATTGGGGTTGTGCCCCAAGTGGCTATCCTAGCATAATTTAGAGCACCTAGAGCTATCAAGGCCATAATTCTCTAGTTTATCACAACTAATACTCTACAAAGAAAATCAAAACCAGAACTAAGATCACAAGAATGTGCAACTATGAAAAAAGAGGCAACAAAACAATGAACAATGAATTGAGTTTCATTATTGTACTATACAACAAAAAGGTGATTAGATTACAATGCATTCCTTTGGAAAAGATGATTATAAAGTGCAAATATATATCTGGAAGATGTTGATATCATCATGTGATTATACGATGATGACGATGATCATTATAGAATGATGACGATGATGACGATGATCATTATAGAATGGAAAGGTGTCTTGTATGTGTTAGAATTCAAGATACATGATTTGGAACTATATGCTTTGGACCATTTGTCTTATATATCCTATGATTGACACATTATAATGTCATGTGTGTGCTTATAATGGGATTAGTATTGATCCTAGTGTTCATTGACATTGTTACGTTGATATTGTTAAACGTTTTGTGTGAATGTATATGAGATTAAGGGAGTATATATTAGACAAAGTCTAAAGTGTTGTATATATACAAAATCGCTAGACAATGTGTGGAATATACTAACATGCGTTCTTGCAACTCTAGACCTCCTAGATGCTCACATCAACTTCTAACAATGTGTTAAC
>JZKD02S2005468.1:26522-37931 GCA_000966675.3 Picea glauca
CTTCAAATAGGAAATCTAGAACTGCTTCTTCAGTCGCTCTATGGAGTGCTTTAGCTTCCACCCATTTGGTCATATAATCTGTGCAGACCACTATGTAAACTTTTTGATTGGATGGTGGGGTAATGGGTCCTACAAAGTCTAAGGCCCATCTTTCGAATGGTTCAAGTAATATTTGGGGGTTTAATGGAATTTCATCTCTATGATTAGGTTGTCCCATTCTTTGACAACTGTCACAGGCCCGAACATATTTATTTGCATCTTTAAAAAGTGAGGGCCAGTAATACCCCATCCTGAGAATTTTATGTGTTGTTCTGTTATCAGCAAAATGCCCTCCACAAGGGCCATCATGACAAGCTTTTAGTAGATCATAAACCTCATCTTCTCTAATGCACCTTCGTATTTCTTGATCAAGTCCTGTGTGGAAAAGAAACCCACTTATCCAACTATACCGAGCACTTTGTTGAATGATTTTTCTTTTCTCCCGGTGGGATAGGTGTGGTGGTAACTTCCCTGCAACCAAGTAGTTAGCTCAGTTTTAGTTGTCCGCTTGGGTTTTCAACCCTCCCTTTTCCTTTGATGAGATATCGATCGAGTCACATTCTGAATTACCTACATCTGACTGTGTTTCTTAGCTTAGGCGGCGAATTAAAGGAGGGTCAGCATTTTGTTTCTTCCTGGTGTAGCGATTAGTTATTCTTTATTTTTCTTGCTCAGCTTGTTGATTATTTCGTGGATGGAAAATCCTTTATAAAAGGGAAAAATGCCCAACGTTAAATCTCAACCTGTGCCCCCTCTATCCAGTGTTTCTCATTCACTGTGATAGGTGGCGGACAGTGTAAATTCCATGCCAACAATTGGCATTGTTGTTCGAGTGTTTGTGAGCGTGGCAGCGACTTTCACTGTTGCGTGTTGTCCCAGTCCCAAGTTGACTGTCTCTGTTTGTAAGCGTGCATTCCTTGAATTTTTACGATTTGGGCTCCAGATGGCCTATGTCTTCTTGTATTTTTTTTACATGGCGAGGTTGATATCAATCCCTGTGCATTTTTTACTCCTTCCCAACCTAGTCGTTGACCGCCCTGCCTTACCTTTGTATGCGGTGTACTGTATAGCCTTATTTATCAGGTCAATTCTATATGTTTATATTTGGCATAGATTCCTTAATGATATGGCAGTAGTTCTCCCTAATTGCATACGACAGTAATGAGCAACAGTAAATTTAAATGAAAGTTTGAAATGGCTGCAACTACCAAAAGATAGATGGAATGGCAGTAAACTTAGTTAATGATAGTTATTTGACTTGGCGGTAAATTAATGACTGTAAGTTTATGTTGGAAGGGTGATTATGATTTATGACAGCATCGATTTAGTTTTTTTTTATATTAGCAATTTGATTCCTGCCAATCCACATCCTCTCATTTTGTCAGTAATTCATGCTTGGTTAGACAACAAGGGCATTTTTAGTGAAGTGTCAATTCTGGTTAAGGTTAACCTTACCATTTTTTTTTCAGCAGCTAAATATGAATAGGAAGCTGGTCAACTTAACTACTTTTCAATGGCCAGACTGCGTGTTGGATNAACTTTCCTTCAACAGAAAAACCTCTCCAGTTAGTACATATGGATCTATGTGGACCATCAAGGAAAGAAGGTACAGGAAAAGAAAATTACTTTATGTTGATTATTGATGACTATTTCAGACTAACTTGGGTTGCCTTTTTGAAATAAAAATCTGAAGCACTTGAAAAATTCAAAGTATTTAAGGCTTTGACTGAGAATCAAACAAGAAAAAGGTTAAAGGCAGTAAGGTCTGATATAGGAGGAGAGTTTAGTTCAAGGAACTTCAAAGAGTTCTGTGATAAACATGGGATCAAAAGAGAGTACACAATTCCAAGGACTCTACAACAAAATGGAGTTGTTGAGAGGCAGAAAAGGTCAGTACAACAAATGGCAAGATCAATGATGAATGAAAGGAACATACCTCATACATATTGGGTGGAAGCAATTCATACAACTGTTCATATCCTTAACAAATCTCATCTCAGACCACACAGTGACAAAACTCCTTATGAACTTTGGTTTGGAAGACCTGCTTTAATCAAACATTTTAAAGTTTTTGGGAGAAAATATTATATCAAGAACAATGATGAAAATATTGTCAAATATGATGACCGGGATGATGAAGGTATCTTCTTGGTTTATGCTACAAATAGTAAAGGGTACGGATGCTACAATCAGATACTGCATAAACTTGTTGACTATATAGATATAAAGGTTGATGAAGAAATTCCAGTCAGAACTGTAAGCAATGATGGACCAAAAATAGAAGATACAGTTGAAGATGAAGATGAACAGGTCCAAGGATTAGAAAGAGAAGAGTTTGGATCAGATGAAGATACGAACATTCAAAATGACACAAATCAGAAGAAAGAAGCAAAATCTCCTCTCAGAATTATTAGAAAGAATCATCCTGGAAATCAGATAATTGGAGATATAAATGAAGGAGTTCAGACAAGAAGGAAATTGATTAAAGACTCAGAACAATCTCATGTTCCTTTTTATCTATGACTGAACCTAAATTTTTTTAGGAAGCTAGCCAGGAAGATAATTGGATTAGAGAAATGAATGAAGAGCTTGATCAAATTGAGAAGAACAATACTTGGGAGCTTGTCCCTAGACCTAAAGATAAGAATGTAATAGGTTCCAAATGGGTCTTTAAGAATAAAATGAATGAAAAAGGACAAGTTGTTAGAAATAAAGCCAGATTGGTCTGTAAAGGATATGCAAAAATTGAAGGTCAGGACTTTGATGAAACTTTTGCACCAGTGGCAAGATTGGAAGCTATCAGAATGTTTCTTACTTATTCTTGTCATAAGAATTTCAAAGTTGATCAGATGGATGTTAAGTCAGCGTTTCTTAATGGAGATCTAGAGGAAGAAGTATATATGGAGCAACCTGAAGGATTCTCATTGACAGACAATCCNATCTATAATTGGTTCTTGAATTCTTCTTGGAACAATATTCTTTGTTTTCTCACTTCCTTCCCCATAAGATACTCTAATGTGATGTGCAAGTCTTCCTAATTGTGCCTCCTTATATTGAAAAATCAACTTGTTTCTGGTTAACCAAATTCCCCATAAGAGATACTCAGGTAGTTCTATAAGTGAGGAAATAGATTTATCAGTCATCCAGAATTCCATACATTCCAACAAATTTAATTTATCCCAACGAAATTGTAATTGTAAACTATTGGAAATTTCCATCCATACAAATTTGGTGAATTGGAAGTAAACGACTAAATTATATTACAAGTGACCAAATTGTATTTAAAGTTTTCCTTGTAATTTGGAATGTCAAAACTGTATTAAGTGAGCAAATCAAAATGCATGCCCAAGCTTTCCTTCAGCTCAGTAAATTGTTTTATACGTTTTAATATGGATTTATATATATGGTAAATTTACCTATGCCATCTAAAGTACAATTGAAGAACAAGAGAGGTTTCTTTCAAGCCCCTAGATTTGGGATTTCATATAAATTTGAAGGCAAAATTGCCTTAGAGTAAAATGCATGTCCTAGTCCCAATTTTGATCAAAATGGAGTGGTTAAACTTGCAAAAGGTGTAATGTGTGATATTACACATGTCTATATCATTATATTGGAATTTAGTGAACGGTGAAATATACATTTTGGTTTGGGGTTACATGATTGAACTAATATGTATTGTTACATATACAACTCCGAAATGGTTTATAGTGATAGATGATAGATTAATGATTCTACAAGTGAAATATTGTGGTTATGGATTGTTCTTGTATATGAAGATACCCAGTAGGGTATTTATGCAAGAATGCTTACATATTACAGTTTAAGACTAGGATTGCATATAATTTGTTGTTCCTAAAGGTAAATAGGCCGCTCAGAATTTTTTTTGTTCCAAGAAGGACAAACCACCTTAATATTATGTAGGGAAAAACACACATAATTGGTACAGACTTAATCCAATTCCCACTTCAGTATGGAAATTTTGAAGATCCATGTTTAATGAAAATTCAAAACTTTGACCTCATTTACTTGAGATTTTTCGATATCTATTTCCCATGAAATTTGAACCTAATCACAGAATATAACATATTAGTTGTAGCATAATATATTTCACTTTTGTAAAACCAAAATCACTAGGTAAACCAAGAAAATGAATACTCAAATTGATATAGGTGGATATCGATGGTCGCCCGCCTATTCCAATTGGCTCACATACATATTTCATCTTGGTAGTTTCATTTTTCATCTTGGCAGTTTTTTTTTATCTTTTCGGGTCCTAAACTTCCAGGGACATTTTGAGGCCCTAAACAAACGTTTTTGGTCCCACCATAGTCACACTACAAATAGAGTTTGAGTGTGACGACATAATGTGTATTCCTTGGATATACATTTCCAATGAGCTATTGTGTGCCTAAAACAAAGATCATATGCAAAATTTACGACCCCGGGAACTTGATGTGCCAACTTACCCCAACAGGGCCCACATGACTTTTGGCGCTTAATCTTCGAGGGTTAGGTTTTTGGATGTTTAGGGTTTTGAAATTCATTTTTGATGTAAAAATGGCTTTGGGGCCTCATTATACTCATATTCTTGTGAATGAACGTAGCCATCACATCTCTTCTCATAGATAAGATGCCACCATTCTAACAAGCTTGTTTCAATATGAATTTTACAGTTTCATCATATTTCTTATTTAATAGAAGTCAAGTTTTACCGTATCTCGGTTTTTATTCATTGTGTCTCTATGTTAATATTGTATATATGCGCTTTCATTTTATTTCGCTCATAAATCTAGATTAGTGGTATCAGAGTGGTTTGCTCCTTGTCGTTTTTAGTGCATGTCCCCGATGAGGTCAGGGTATAGAGAGTTGGGTCTCGAGATTGTTTCTCTTGAGGACAACTTCTCTCTCATGCCCAAGAAACCTTCCATGTCTGGAAAAAATAAATACGATGGGACAAGAGATCCTTTCAAAATGTTGCTTGAAGAAGCCCTCGAGCGACATAGGAATGAGATGATGGAAAATTTTGCACAAATCCTTCGATGGTTGCTGACAAGTGATGCATCTACCTCAAGAAGAGGCGCCATCCCCTTCAAGGTACAAATCAATTTTTATATTCCTATATTTGAAGGTCAAATAGATGCGGATGTCATAAATAAATGGTTAAACCTTCTAGAAGGGTATTTTTCTGTCCACAACTTTTTCAATAGAGAAAAGATTACATTTGTACTCCTTAAGGTCGTCCCCCGTGTCAAATATTGGTGGGAGACTTTATGTGAGAAAAAGGAAACAAAGGGATCTACATTATTTGTAGTTGCACCCACTTGGGGTTCCTTCATGGATGCTATTAAGGAACAATATTACCCTATTGGAAGTTATGACGATTTGTATACAAGATGGACTACACTGTGGTAGGAAAGGGACCAAACAATGCCAGAGTTCACTAATGTCTTCCATACCTTACACACCAAGCTGGGTATTAAAGACTCTGAGCGACATCTGGTGCTCAAGTACCATGGTGGTATGCATAGATACATCTAGACACAAATGGAGCTTTTGGACATTTCTTCCTTGAGCACAACCTATCGATATGCTGTCAAGTTAAGTAGAAGCTTAAACAGAAGACGCGACAGTTTTGGTCTACCAAACCCTCACAACAGAAGCAGGGAAAAGGCGGCTCCAACCCATAGAACAAAGGGTAGAGAAAGGATGGGAAGACTTAGGACAACCAGTCCAAAATGTAAACAAAAAAGGACAATGGGAAGACAAAGAATGACACTAGGAAATGGTGTGAATTGCATAAGAGCCCCTGGCATAACACCGCTAAATGCCACTCAAAGAAATCATTTGTGGCTGAGGTGAAAGCCTATGAATAAGATGCAGGCTCCGAATGTAAGTCAGAACTAGAAAAAGGGAGATGGATCATTGATGCAAAACCCAGTGCCACCATTTCTATTACCACCAAGGTTCATCACGTTGAACCTGATGAACCAGAGGAAGGTGAGCGACTCTTTCATTCACATATGTGGGTGAATGGTACTCCACTGCACATCATCATTGATAGTGGTATCTAGAAGAACCTCATCTCAACAGAGGTCGTCAGAAGGTTGGCTCTACCGACATCACCACACTCGTAACTATACACCATTGGATGACTCCACCAAGGGAGTGATCTCTGCATCATCCAATAGTGTCGCCTGGCCTACGACATCAAGCCCTTCAAAGATGAGGTATTGTGTGATGTGTCCCCCCTTGAATTTTGTGATTTTATTTTTGGACAAGCGTATTTATGGAAATGTCATGTTGTATATGAGTCTAGGCCTCGTAGTAGTATTATTACTTTGGAAAGGAACTTATACAATATACCAGAGGTAGTCCCATATATTGCCATTTCCTTGATCTTTTCCAAGCAATGCAGGAAGGTCATCTCTCAGACCGAGAAGTTTTTATTTTTCGTGATTCCCTCTTAGAGTGAGTGGAAGGTTACAACCACATATATGGCTTCGGTGACAGATCTCTCCATGCAACAGAGGCAAGTGGATAAGTTCATGTAAGAATACAAATACATATTCTCCTCACTCACTAGGGTACCTCTGCACTGTCAGGTCAAGCACTCAATCGATCTGATCCCCAACACATCACTACCTAATCAACTAGTCTATCACCACTCTGTGTCAAAAAATGAGGAAATCAACCATTGGATCCAAGAGCTGCTCGAAAAGGGGACCATATGTCCAAACTCATCACCTTGTGGAAGTCTAATAGTGCTTGTGTAGAAGAAAGACAGATCCTGGCGACTCTGCATTGATTACCGGGCCATAAATAAAATCATAGTCAGGAACCGGTACCCAATTCCTTGAATTGAGGATCTCCTTGACTAGCTCAAGGGGGCCAAATACTTCAGTAAGATTGATATGAAGTACAACTACCACCAGGTCCCAATAGAGCAGACCGATGTATGGAATACTGCCTTCAAGTCCAAAGAAGGTCTTTTTGAATGGCTGGTCATGCCCTTTGGATTGAAAAATGCCCCAAAAACGTTCATGAGGATGATGGAAGATATATTGCGGCCTTTCACCAATTATTTTGTGGTAGTGTATTTGTATGACATCTTCATATTCAACAAGAATTGGGCAGAACACTTGCATCACATTCACTAGGTTATGCACACTCTATGGCAACATGAGCTACATGAAAATTTGGAAAAATGCTCCTCTTGCATGAATAGGGTCCAATACCTAGGCTACATTTTTTATGAGCATGGGGTTCATATCAATCCAAGCTTCAAAGTTTCTTATGCCTTTCCAATTTCTATCATAGGTTCATGTTGGGATTCTCCCACATTGCATGGACCCTTAGCCAAGTGACGAGGGGTGGTGGAAAGGAAAAAATTGTGTGAGGTCAGTCACAATAAAAAGTGTTCGATGATTTGAAGCAACACTTGTTCTCAACCCCGGTTCTCTCATTACCTGACTTGCAACAACCATTTGCGATTGAGACAGATGCTTCTGACTATGTTGTGGGCACAATTCTCACTCAACATGGAAATCCCATGGCCTATCACAGTGAGACACTATCATATATTGTCCGTAAGTACCCCACTTACGACAGAAAAATGTACCCCATTGTACAAGCCTGCCGCCAGTGGAGGCATTAGATTCTTGGGAAGGATACAAACATCCACACTGATCATAAGTCTCTGCAGTTCATGCAGACACAAGGTAAATTGCAGAATGACCGCCATCAGAAGTGGTCCACATACTTATAGTATTTCCATATCAACATCAAGCATAAGATATGGAGAACCAATTGCGTAGTTGATTGCCTCAGTTGAACTCTAGTTGTCATACTAACCATGGTGCTACACTCCTTCGAACATGAGACCTCCGAATGCCCCCAACTCTATAAGCGAGATCATGACTTCACCACTACCTACCAGATGTTGGGCGCAACATAGTTGTCACTAATTTTCATCTGCAGAATGGGTTTTTGCGCCATCTGGGCCATCTCTATGTTCCATCAAGTGAGAAAATGAAGATGATTTGGGAATCTCACTATAGTCGGGTAGCAGGACACTTTGGTGTAGAGAAGACAGTGGAAGTGATGCAACAACATTTCTATTGGCATAAACTCCGACAGGATGTTAGAAAGTATATAAGGTCCTGCACGACTTGCATCATTTCCAAACTGACCATTAAGAAAAAAGGCATGTACACCCCTCTTCCTACTCCTAACAGGCCCTGGGAATCCATATCAATGGACTACATGTTAGTCCTTCCTTCAACCAAGCAGGGAAATGACTGTGTTTTCATGGTTGTTGATCGATTTTCGAAGGTGGCAATTTTGGTCACCTATAAGAAGATCATCACAGTAGAGGCCACTGCCAAGCTCTTCTTCGAACGAGTGTGGGTACATTTTTTGGATACCACACACCATCATCTTCGATCGGGACAAACAGTTCCTCAACACATTATGATCGAGCCTCTATTCGTGGCTGGACACCAAGCTCACCAAATCCATGGCCTTCCACCCCCAAACGGATGGTCAAATCGAGTTTCTCAACATGATGATCATGCATATTTTGCACATGTACAATTCCAAGCATCCATGCACATGGGATGAGATTCTTCCCTATGTTTAATACAATTACAACAAATCCATACATAGCTCAACTGACCACAACCCCTTTTAGGTGGGATTGGGATTTCAACCATTGGGTCCCATGGACATTGCACTACCCCTTATGTCCGCATAGGCAGAATCTTCCCATGCATAAATTAAAGCCGACAAAGCCACCTAGTTCATTGAAAGAATCCAGCACATCTTCCAACAGGTTCAAACTATTTTTCATAAATCTAATTCCAAGTACAAGCAACACCATGATCAACACCAGGTGCCAGACAAGTTTCAGGTGGGAAATAAAGTTTGGTTGCATTTGCAGAGAGAGCACCTTATAGGACCCCATCGAAAGCTTCACCCACTCCGCTATGGACCTTGTAGCATCACCAAGGTTGTGGGTGACGGTGATTTTGAGCTCAACATTCCCCCATTCCTTGGTTTGCACCCAACGTTTAATGTGGACCTCCTTCAGCCATACTTTCCACCATTATTGGACACCTAAGAGGTAGCGGAACAATTAACACTGACAAAGATCAGCCCTGACTGCATGGAACATGAATCCACTGATAATGTCATGGACACACAGGTCAAGGGCACTCTCCAACAAAATTTTCAGCTTTATCGTGTTGTCAAAGTAGGGAAGCTCAGACACCAAGGTAAGTGGCTCACCCAAGGCCAAACTCAACAGAAATTTCCTCATCTGATGGGGGAACTCAATGCAATGGAAACCATTGCTTCCTAAGGGGGGAGGATTTATCTAGGTGGATATAGGTGGCCAAGGACCTATTCTAGCTGGCTCATATATAGATGTCATCTTGGTTGTTTCGGTTTTCATCTTGGCAGTTTTTTTTTCTAGATTTCCAGGTCCTAAACTTCCAGGGATGTTTTGAGTCCCTAAACAATGTTTTTTGGGACCACCATAGTCACATTGGTAACAAAGTCAAAGTTTAATGTCATAATGTGTATTCCTTGGATATACCTTTCCAACGAGCTATCGTGTGCCCAAAGAGAAGATCGTATGCAAAAGTTACGACCCCAGAAAGTTGATGTACCAACTAACCCCAATGGGGCCCACATGACTTTTAGCGCTTCATCTCCTAGGGTTAGGTTTTTGGATGTATAGATTTTTTACATTTATTCTTGATGTAAAAATTCCTTTGGATCCTCATTGTACTCATCTTCTTGCGAATGAGTGTAGCCGTCACATCTCTTATCAGAGATAAGTTGCCAGCATTCTAGCAAGCTTGTTTCACTATGCATTTTATAGTTTCAACATGTTTCTTATTTAATAGAAGTCGAGTTTTACTATATCTCTGTTATTATTCACTGTGTCTCTATGTTAATATTATATATCTGTGTTTTCATTTCGTTCCACTCATAAATCCAGATCACAAATAATGCACTTTGTTGGTGGGTTTTGTTCACAAGGATGGATAAATCCCCCTTAAGCTCAATACTTGTGGGTTGAGCCTCAAGACAAATGGTGATGGATTTAAACCAAACCCTATATCTATTTGCGTATATCAAATCCTACTTTAGATAATATATAAAAATCCAAAGCATGAAATGAAAGCAACTTAACATGAAATTTCATGAAATTATGCACATTATGCAAGTATTCTATTTAACATGAAATTATGCACATTATGTACATTGTCCTTATGAAATTTCGTGAAAATATGGCATTGAGGAAAATGCATGCCCTTTTAGGGAAAAATTCAGGATGTATATATGTTATGTCCCCAGAATTTGGTGACACAAAAACCTACCTGATGTGCATAAAGACTAAAAATTGCCTTGTAAAACAAAGGGCCAAATTTTTAAAGTTGACTATATGAAACTACATGCCCAGAGTTGGCTAAGGCTCCATAATTTGATATTTAATTCATAAATTGATGATTACATAATTTATAATGTTTTTGTACAATTAATAGTGCATTTACACTCCAAAAAAGGATGATTTCTATGCACAAGGATTCACGAGATTTTGATGAATAAGAGGATAGTGGGTTAGGAGAAAAATCAAGGTTAGTTTTGCATTTTCGGTCATAAAATAATCTATTTTTTAAAAAATAGGCAAGAGATGCCTAGCAAAACCCTCAAAATGCACAACTTGTTTGTAAAAAGTAACCCAAGGTTGTATTATACTTTACATTTGAGTTGTGCAAGTTGTTGGGGGTGTGGTTAATCATAGTAGACCTATTCATGTTGTTTATTTTGCAATTGCAAGTTTGGAAAGGGTTGTTGTGCAAAAGAGACAAATTTTTCATTGTAATTTGTAAGGTTGAAACAATACTAAGTGACATTAATGCATGCCCAAGCTTCCCTGTAGCTCCAAACATTGTTTTATAGGTTGTAATATGGAGTTAGATATATGGTAAATTTACCTATTTTATCTAAAGTTCAATTGAAGAACATGATAGGTTGCTTTCATGCACCTAGATTTGGTATTTCATGTAAATTCGAAGGAAAAACTGCCTTAGAGTAAAATGCACACCCTATTCTTAATTTTGACCCAAA
This sequence comes from Picea glauca, assembly GCA_000966675.3. Taxonomy (NCBI): domain Eukaryota; kingdom Viridiplantae; phylum Streptophyta; class Pinopsida; order Pinales; family Pinaceae; genus Picea; species Picea glauca. Next base: position 37,698 of record JZKD02S2005468.1, read on the forward strand.
TTGAGTGGTTCAACTTGCATAAGGGGTAGTTTGTGATTTACACCTATCTATAAACTTATATTGGCATTTGTAGACATATACCTACCTGAAGTGCATAAAGGTTAAAAATTGCCTTGTCAAACCAAAGGGCCAAATTGTTAAAGTTGACTATATGAAACTACAAACCCAAAGTTGTCTAAGGCTCCATAATTTAAGATTTAAATTGTAAATTGATGATTGCATTATTTGTAATCT
>JZKD02S2005468.1:43785-56089 GCA_000966675.3 Picea glauca
AAAAAAAAACATGTTTGTATAATTAGTAGTGAATTTAATATTGAACCTATGCTTATACTGATAGGGGGGTGAATTAGTATAAAATATGTTTTTACTTTATTTAACCATTCATCAATCATTCATTAGATGAGAAGTAATAATTACTTATAAAATCAAATCATAATGCACAAAACTAACATGGAAATCCAATCGGGAGAAAACCATAAAAATTATCTTTATAAATTCATGTAGGCACCAACCTCCTATTATAATATTTGTAGGCACCAACCTACTGGAGACACCAATCCCATTAACTGAGAACCAACTTAGAAATATGTAGGCACCAACCTACTAGAGACACAATCTCCTCAATCGAGCACAAACTATGAAATATCTTTTGTAGGCATCAACCTACCGGAGACACCAATCTCCATAGTTGAGCACCAACTCAGTAAGACCTGCATAGATACCAACATAATATCCTCATACACATAGTACCTCTGACTTCACTTGCATGATTCATACCACATACAAACCTTCAAACACTAGTCGCATTTAGCCTTCATGACCTAGAGATCCTCATAACATCATTACCAAAATATGATCCCATACTTCAACATAACAACCTAAAAAAAACACACTTTGCAGCATCACATACCTTTAGTTCTTCATAATGCACCTTAAGAACAAGAAAATACTTCAGACTGCTCTTGCACACCTTTAGATCCCAAAAAGACACCCTATATCCTCTAGCGCACCCCATATATTTTATGCGCACATAAAGTTGATCTATTGCTTGGATTTTCTTCAAATGCACACATCTATCCTATATTTATAGTATTTATGTCGTAACTTTTAGGGCTGACCTGTAAAGACTGGCTGAGCCAACCTTAATTTTTGGGTTGAGTTGTTTGACAAAAAAATTCATATCTCCTAATTCCTAGGGAGTTAGAGGGAATTCTATATATAACTGGAAAGGTCTTGGAATAATATTTCTAACCATATAACCTATGCTCCCATTTGATCTAGGTATATAGGGTAAAAATTCCTTCAAATATAGGGTATCCAAACTGAGCATCAAAAATCCAAAAACAATATTTCCAACAATCTCTATCTTTCAATATTTATCTTGGACATTTGTAGTCTCCCCATGTATTTGACATCAATGACAATAATATTTCTAACAATCTCCCCCATTTTCATTGATGGAAACCCTTAGTCAATTCTGTAATACTCCCCCTGTCTCCAAATCTCCTTGTGTCTACAATTCTTCCTCTGTTTGCAACTTCTCCCCATTTAACATCAATGGAAAAGGATGCACCCCCTTAGATTGTGCTTCCATTTACTGATGAGATGATAGGGATATCACTTTGATCTTATGTTTGAGATATTCAAATGTTTCTCTAGGAAGGGGTTTGGTGAAAATATCTACAACATGTTCTTTTTTCATGCAACAATTCTTCAAGTGAAATATTCTCGACCTGCATTTCATCCTTTGATTTGCAAACCATTATGTAGTTTTGATTCTTCAAAATTATATCTCTAATTTCCCACTTCTTGACAATTGATCATTATCCAGGTTGTCTCTGCTACAAGTATCCAACATTGATCCTTCTATATTTTATTTTTTTTATTGAACAAGCCTTCTACTCCAAAGTCACGGATTTGGTCTTCTGAATGGGGTGAAGCTTTAGTTTTGACTTTATTTGAATTTTTTTCTACCTCCACATTCCTTTCTGAAAAGGACTAATCATATGAATTATCTCATCCAAAAGAGTATTGTAAACTTGAATTTCCATCTTCACAAGGAAATGTCCTAGCCTTACCTTTTCTAGAAATGGGGTGTACATTTTTAGAGTTAGAATAAAAACTATGAATCTCCCTTCCATATTCATCTAGCTTATCACATCCTTTCTCATAAAAAATAGTTTTATCTCTCCCTGTTTCTTGCTTTTGCTTCCTTTTCCAAACCTTTGGGTGTTCTTCTTTGTTTTTGGCAAAAACGTCTTCTTCCTTGTTTTGTTTAGAAGGTCCTACTATGTTGCTTCTATAGTAACGTGTTGTGTGCCCATAGTTATTGCACTTATAGAATTTTGTACTGTAATCAAGCAAAGGATTAAATGAATTGTAGTTTCTGTTAGCAAACCCATGATAACTTCTGGATTTGTTGCACACATAATCATCCTTTGAGGTTTTGTAATGACCTCTATTTTTGTTTCTCACATGTTCACTTCTTCTATAAGCTCTACAATCTATTGGTTTATGACCAAAATTATTGCAATAAAAATAGTAGGACGATATTTTTATATTGGATTGTGAAATGCCTCTTGGTGGAACAACTCTTCCAAACTCATTCTTGTTATTTTTGTGAGAAGAATCATGTTTCTATTGGTCATCATTTCCTTTCTTGTCGCTGCTTTCATTGGTGATGGATCCTTTGAGAATATTATTATATCTATTAGGCTTTTCTTCAAGAGTATTATGATTCTCATCATATCCAAGACCAATCTTGATGAATCGTGACCTTTGGAAACTAATGATCTCATTTAAAGTTTTAGTGCTCTTTTCAAACTTCAACTAAGCATTTAAATTCTTCAATTCCTCCTTTAATGAGACAACTTTAGAATCTAACTTCTCACAAGTTTATTCCTTTTCTTTGAGCTGAATTTTCACTGCTTCTTCTATTCCTTTTGCTTCTTCTAGATGAATCTCCAGGCTAATCATTATCTTCTCCATTTGTTCAAGATCATGATCCTTCTTTTCATTTTTTTTTGAAATTGCTCCTTCTACTTTATGTTATCTTTTCTAATCCTGTATATATCTTCTAGAGAAATAATGATCTCTTCTTCTGAATTTGGATTTTCTTTCTAATTTTCTTCATTTCTTCATCAACGAACTTTGTTTCCATGGTTACGAAGAGAGATTCTTCTTCATCATCACTATCTTGGCTTTCTGCATATGGCCACTTAGCAGCAAAATGTCCTTTTCTACCACAATTAAAGCATTTGAAAGGTATCTTACCTTTGTATTTTCCAGGTCCTCCTTTTATCCCTCTCAAAAATTATACTTCTTTCATCTCTGATTCACAATTGGAACAATCACTAGATCTCTCTTCACCGGATCTCTCTTCATAAACTATTTGTAGCTTATCCCAAATATTTTAGCTGATGTACACTTCATTACCTTGATAATCTCAGAATTTGATAGGCCACTCAAGATGACATATATTTCTTTTTCATTGTTTTCACTTGAATCCTTCCCAACTTCATCTATATAACTTGTTGTGACTGATTCCCAAATATCAAACCCAAGGGCCTTAAAATATATCTTCATTCTTATACTCCATGATGCATAGTTTGTTCCATAGAACAAAGGATCTATGTTTATAGGGATACCTTCCTTACAATACATATATTCTCAAGATCTTCCTTCCAGTTGTTAAATTGTTTCTGAAGGAACTCACTTTTATACCAATTGTTCAACTTATGCTTATACTGAGATGTGGGGGGGTGAATCAATGTAATACACTTTTTACTTTATTTAACCATCCATCAATAATTTATTAGCTGAGAAACAACAATCACTATTAAATCAAATCACAATGCACATAGTTTAACATGGAAACCCAATCGAGAGAAAACCATAAAAATTATCTTTATAAATTCATGTAGGAACCAACCTATTGTTACAATGTTTGCAGGAACCAACCTGCCGAAGACACCAACTCGGAAAGATGTAGGAACCAACCTACTAGAGACACCAATCTCTTCAACTGAGCACCAAATCAGTAAGATATTGTGTAGGCACCAACCTAATGGAGACAATGTTGTGGTGAATTCTCCCTGTGGATAGGTGAATTCCCGCTTGGATCGGGTTTCCTTCGATCCAAGATAGAAGGAAAATAAATGGACACTAACTTCCCCTTAAGACTACTTTATATGTTCATTAATGAAATCCAAATATAGAGAGAGAAAGTGGAAAATATAGATGGATTACCTCTTTCCTATAGGTTGTCCTCGTTGCTCCAACTGTTGAATTTGATCTCCAAGCTTCGAGTATGGAAGTATCCCTCCTGCAAGAGATGAGACGATCCTCTTCTACTACTATATATCATTAGATGAAGGTAGATTTATCTACGATGGACTTAAAAAAGACAAAGATAAACATTCATGAAATGAAAAATGTAGACATTAAGAGAAATAAGCCAAGTTATATATTAAAAGTGGAAATAAATGGAAGATTTACAACCTCAATGGTGATGCTACAACAATTCCTCCAATATCTCATGTTTCCATCCCCTTTGTGCCAAAAGACTATAGGTATGATGTTATGAACTCCCCTCACAAGATCACAGGTTTGATATTCCCAAGTTCCCCCTTTCAAGCTCCCATATAAGGAATTTAAATAGTTTTCCATTTGAGAACTAAGTCAACAATCCAAGGAGAAGATCACTCACTAGATCCACTAAATTGGGATTTCCAAGATTTTTAGGGAGGGAATATCTCTCAAGGATTTTAGGGAGAAAATATATCTCAAGGATTTTAGGGAGGAAATATCTCTCAAGATCCATCAAATTAGGTTATTGATTTGATAAAATCTATCAATGATCCATGAGACTCTCAACTTATCCTTGAGATTAGGAAACTACATGTGAGGTGGATTCTCCCACTATATTAATTTCATTTTTTCAATAAAAATGAATAATACATGTGCACATAGTATTTTGACCTTCATATGACAAATTTCTCCCCCAACATGTCTAAGGATCATGACAAATACTCCCTCACTTAAGTGTGACAAATAGGTGTGTAAACGATGCCCCCTAAAGTGTGAGGTCAAAAGAGAAACTGATGGATGAAACAATTTACAAGAATATGAATGCAAGGGTGCTGGAGTAGGAGAGCCAAGTGTAAGCTGCAAAAACAAATCAATAATTATATATGTATCATCCTTGAGGTAGGAATCCCCATTCTCAGAATAAGCCGACTCAAATAAAGGTTGTCGACCAATACACTACGTATCCATGAAAGCATTGGCTAAGGACATGGCCACCAAAGATACAACATGGATCCATATCTCCATGAATCAATTTAGTCGTAGCCATGAAAGAATACACAGTGGATATACGATATGAAAATAACATAGCCACAGACCAATACAAAGTGGATCTATGTGAAAATATATATATCATCAAGATCGCTAACATGATGACCAGACTTGGATCTTTCAAATACTCAGGTAATCTCCATCGCAACCTGGGTGGGGCACATAACAGAGGTGCGTTCCCAGGGTATTCATATCGATCCATAAATGGTATAATTCTAGCCATGTGAATAGATGTGTTGATGTCGAACATGGTAGAAACCACTTGATTACCAATCATTGATGTATATCGTTAACAAGTGCGAGGGAATCACCAATTATGACAATGACTCCCAAGGTACTCTAGTACATTCCAACGAATGTGAATAAATGAGTTGAAGTCAAATATCTGTGGAACCATTCGATCAGAGGTCAATGGTGTAAACCCACTATCGGAAGTGAGGAAACCTGTCATTGAGGCATGCAAGTTCCAAGGTACTAATTAGTTTCTAAGTCTAATTTACAGATAATGTGTTGAAGTCGAAAGGAACAGACTCGTTGAAGGAGGGCCATGATGTATCCCCCATCATCGACACGAACCTGACATAGGAAAGTGATGTGAGATCATAGATTGAATGAGGAAATATTGACACAAGGATGGAAATAGGTAATATTGTGGAGTGGTTGATTTTAGGCTAAGACTTCCCTTGAACATTGGAGGCAAGACAAGTGACTTGGAAGCATTGACTCAAGAATATATGGATGAAAAAATAGTGTGACGATCACCGGGGAACTCTTCAAATGGGTTGAAGGAGTATAATGACTCATATGACTCAGAGACAAGAAAATTACCCAACTGTAAGACAAGATGAAAACAAGTGCCATGTTCAAGGGTGACATTGAAACAGTCTCCATAATGATTTCCAAAACATTAACCCACTTTCTTTAAATCCTCCCCCACCATGATTGGAGAGTACCTATTTGTTTTTTTAACAAGCTTGAGGAGGATAAAAAATGCTAGGTATATCTCATCTGTGATGAGTCCCTCATCACATGTTTAAAGAGCCTAAAGAAGTAGGGGCTCGGTCCCATATATCCCATATGGGTCCTTCAATGTATAATTTTATGAGCTCAAAGAAGGAAAGCTCAATGGTCTTTTCATGTTTAGAGAGTCTTAAAATATCTTAAAGAAGACTCCAAGGTTGATTTTTTCGTAAATTTAGTCTCCCGATCATGAAAAAGTGTAAAACAACACAAGGGAGAACTCTTCTAGTCATCATTGACTAGAGTATACCTTTTTTTTATTTAGTCCATCTGTTTCGAAAAAGGGTTAAAATTATACTGAATAGACGCTCTTTCAATTCCTTTTAATGAGTGTGAAAGGAAACAAGCTCGCTCTAAAATCTTTTCATGTTTAGATATTCTGAAAAGAGCTAAAAGGAGAATCCAAAGATTTCATTTTTTGTATAGGTTTTTATGAGTCTGAAAAAGTGATAAAAGTATACTCGATAGCCTATTCTCATGTATTTATGAGCACAAGAAATAATAAATACTAATCTCATGGTCATATTTTTTTTTTAACAAACTTGCAACAAAGAATTGAACTATGCTCGAAGCGTCTGCTTCATTTTTAAATGAGCTTGAACCAGAGAATGAACTATGCCTGGTGTTGGTTTCATTTTTACACGAGCTTGAAATTGAGACTGAAACTATGCTTGGGGTTGGTTTTATTTTTACACGAGCTTGAAATAGTAGAATGAAACAGTGCTTGGCTTTGGTTTCATTTTTACACGAGCTGGAAACTAGAAAATAAACTATGCTCGGGGTAGATTTCATTTTTACACAAGCTTGAAATAGAGAAAAACTATGCTTGGGGTGCCTATTTCATTTTTACACAAGCTTGAAATAGAGAGTGAAACTGTACTCATAGTGATACCCATTTGTGGGTTTTCCTTCCAACATGATGTCCATAGGTTGGTACTTTTCCCCCAGCATGACTGACAAAGGCTAGCGACTTAACTCCAAAATTATTCCAGAGATTGGAAACAGGCCCCCCAAGATTTGTTTCATCTGTCGACTCTTCTTCTGCACCCTATTATACTCTTAGCTACTAATAGGAATAGGTTCACCAGAGAGGGAGGAAGAAATAGGATCAATTGACATAGGAGGATAAAATGAAGGTTCAAGTACTAAATCTAGTGGAAGACTCGACTTAATTGGAGGGTGGTTTGTTTCATTTTTTAAAGAGCCTGACACAAAAATGGGAACTATGCTCATAATACTTTGTTTCATTTTTTAACGAGCTTGACATAGAAACAATTTTTTTTTCTCAAAACCATTTACCATGGCTTCCAAGAGGTCTTCATTAGACAGAAGAACAACGCTCTGGAAGGAATACATGTTAAGGGACTTAGTAGGGGTAACGAGGGGAGGATCATGCTCCAAATCCCCTATTGAGTGGTTCACCATGTCAACTACCATATCTAAGTCCAAAAAAGACAAGAATACATAGAGATGATCCTTCTCATTCAGAGTTGAATGCATGGGATATGATGCCACATAATTAATCTATGGAGGGTGGGATACCACATGCATATAAGAAATATTCAGGGGAGTGAGATGTTTGGAAATCAAGTCAGGACCAATGAACAAGATCTAGTCAATGGTCACAATGTTTCCATTATGAGGGGAATGCATCACTCGAAAGAGTGTGGACATGATAACTTTCATAGCGTAAAAATAGTCTCGCACAAGGAGAAAATTAAAGTCCAAGGGGTCGTGGACTATCATAACATAAATACATACCATTTTCCCTCCCAAGGTAATGGGAAGTTGAGGAAGGATCCCTAAAGGTTCACTAAGTCATTTATTAAAATCCCACATATGATGGATCACCGACACAAGATGAAGGGAACCCGTATATTTCCAAGAAGTTGAGGATAGACTGCTAACATATGCGCCTTCATCAACAATAGTTCTATGTGCCAGATATTATCACAAACCTTCATGATAATTTGGAAATTCAGGTAGGAAGGAAAGCGAGGATCTGTTAGACTGTTCCAATCAAAGGAAATAACCTCAATATTTGGAGGGGGTTCTGTTGAAATGGGTGAAACACACCCTTGTTCGGAGGAATATGAAGTGACACGAAATACTTAAGCAATATCCACTTCACTCTCTAAGGGAAGAGTGGGATCGATCAAGGATTATGTTGGACCGACCACTTTATTAACTTCACTCTCCAAGGGGAGAGTGGGATCGTCCAAGGATGGAATCAAACTGACCAATTTATCAACCAATGGTTGGTTGGGAGAAGGCTCATGGGAAACAACTGGAGGTTGTTGTTGGAAAATATCTATATCTTCCAACAATTGTGAAGATTCATGCATACAAGGGAAAAGGTAAGTGTGGTTCCTTTCTCTGCATAACCAACAAGGAATATTGACTTGAACTTTTTTTTCCCCCAACCTGATTATTATTGGTCAATGGGTTGTCACCAACATGACCTACAATGGTTGGAAACATGGGTTGTTTACAACCCTGAGACCAGACTTCTAAAACCTTTGGAATACCAGGGTAAAACCTTTGTAATTTGGGCTTGTGACATGTGTTGGTAGACTTGTCAATATCATCAACACTCCCAACATGATTATCAGTGGTTGGTTGATTCCCCCCTTGCTTATTTTTATTCTTCTTGTTCTTTCTTTTCTTATTCTTCTGAGCCTCCTGGTTACTAGCATTAAGAATTTCATCGGGCGAAGAAGAAGAAAGGGAAGAAGATGCAACAGGTGAAGAACACAAGGGGTCAACATGAGGTTGGTGTTCTTGGGGTGGAGGGCTTGCAGAATCATTTTGGATCATCGAAGTGGAAAAAAAATATTGGTAACCCTATGTTGAATCCAGGAAGACTCGATGTAGCAATATAGGGAGGAAGAATGTTTCCAAAATAAGGAAAAACAAAGGGTTCCCCGTGAAAATGAGTTCCTTGGTTGGTAGTCCAAGGAAATATTTCCATAGACACAGACTCAACCTAAGGTCGCTAAATAAAAGAACACACACTACCAAATTCCCTATAATATAAGAGCAATAAAACAAATCCCTTGTAACATGGAAAAAAAGAAGTAAGGATCTTTAGGATATGGGAGACGAGGTCGCCAATGAAGATATGAGAAAAAAATACCCCGACCTCCACATAACAGCTTGTTGAGATCAATTCCTACTTTCAAAATTTCCCTCTCTTTTCTATTTTCCCAACTTTTTTTTTTCCATTTATTTTCCCTCTTATATACCTACGCTCATTTCCCTTTTCTTTTCTCCCTTCTCTTTTCCCTTTCTACTGGCGGGTTTGTGGGTCTTCACATCCATCCATGTTCCTATATCATGATTCCACCGACCACTTTGTTATAATATACTTAACCACTTTTGCAACCGCGGGTTCACGGGTTCAAGATTTCATCTTCCAAGTTTCACAATCTCCATTTTGCACCCAAAGACCCATGATCTACATTATGAACATTAGACTTGTCGTGGGTACCAAGCTCCTACTTCATTTCTCTTGTATCCAAGTCCAACCTACCAATGTGCAACACTTAGCCCATTTTTTATTGTTCGCCACCATGGTTTGGCGGGTTCCCGGGTTCACAAAAATCTCCAAATTCAAATTGCTCTTCTCCGTCCCCGCCATCTTCATGCTTTTCCCAATATGCATTTAGTATGTTTTAATTCTAATAAATGATTAGGAAGGCTCTGTAAGGATCGTCATTAATAAGTGAAGGGATCGAGAATATTCTTTCATTAAATTGCATTAAAGCATGCTTTTCCAAGGGTTTTGTTATTGTTATATCTCTGAAAGGATTCATTTCCATTTTATTATACAGTTTAATGAACACTCTTGTCAACCTATGGAAGCAACATCTAGACAACATTTCTATGGCGATACTTTGAATATTTTTGGTCGTGAAGATCAAAACTTCAGTGGTCCAGAGCATACTCATACTACTCATCTCCTCCTACACAAAAATATATAATCTAGACATCCGAAAATGCTTCTGCAGGGTGTGTCCCTGAGGTATTCGACTACAAAGAACTAGTTGCATGGTGCATTGAGAGTACGTACCGAGTCAAAAAATCATACAAATCCAATATCATTCCCCTATCTCTCTTTCACTGCAAGTGTTTTGTAAGATTTTGAAGCTCCCTGAGCCAACACTTACCTTCAAAAGAAAGGATTGCAGAGATTTTATAAAAAAACATGAAAATGTCATGGATCTCTTGCATGATTTCTTGGAGAATCACGTGGTTGTTCTAGAAGACATAACCAATATCCAAGTTGGCTCTTTAAAAAACCCCTTTCGAGAAATCGCGTGGTTGTTCACCAGGTTGGCAGGTCAAGAAAGCACCGCCACTATTTCTCGCATGATTCTTTATATTTTATATTTTACAGTTCAAGAACAAGATATCTTCGATTGGGGAAAACTAATTTCCATTGAAATGTCCTCCCAATTGTCACATTACAAAAGGGACAAGAAATTCCTTACGACTTTTTATTTGGTATTTGCGATAGTATATTGTTGTTAGTTTCCAAAATTGACTATCTGTAAGAGGGTGAACTGTGAAATTGATGCAGTTACCTTCTAGTATCAAGCATTGTGGAGACACAATACTTCTTTGCATTTTTACGAAGTATACAATGATTTTGTTTCAGTTTTCAAAGGACTTTTGTTTGGTAAAAATACCCCCAGGATATCAGACCAGGCTAATAAATTCTTGGAGAAAAAGGGAACGTTAACGCAGATGGAAAATCACAATGTTATTATGATATTCTGTTCCAAGGAAAGTCCCTCTTGTCTTCCATATCATGTGTCTGATAAATTGTTTATTACGGAAGTGACAAGGCAATACAATTTTTGGTTGCACTTTCTCCATGAAAAACGGAAAAAGAAATTCATCCCCTTGCCGTGGAAAATTAGAGACTTCATATTCAGGAATATAAACAAAACTGATGATTTTGCGAATCACTTCCAAAAGGTAAATATGAAGTCTGTTGAGAAGATAAATGGGTTTGAACCTAACAAAATCTTCTTGGAACAAACGCTGTCAGTAGGATTCAAAAACTCATTCATTCATATTATTTTGACTGAAGAAGAAGACAACAACCTAGGTGATCCGTCGAATCTCAACATATGTGCATGTAAAAGCTATGAATGCTTATCATTAGTTTGCAATTTGATTATTTAAAAGCATTAATGTGATTATTAAATGCTAAAATCTGCAAAACTGGAAGCAATAGAAAGAGAATATGGAACAGAAAATGAGAGACAAGAACAAAAGAGTTTGATAACGGAGTTCACCCCCTTCACTGGGCTACGTCTCCAGGTCCCTCTCCAATGGGTACCGATCCAATTAATGGCTTTTAAAATGGTACAAAATATTTCTGGACATCGACAACAGAACAATATGCTGTACAGAAGCCTTCAAGACCTCCTCTTTGAAAATTACCAAATGGCCTTCAAAATACAAAGAAGCCAATTGATGCAGAGAATGGTCGACTTCAGAAAGAACACAACATTGGAACAATTTACAACAAAAACGCTTTCTTCTGTTCCCCGTCTGTAAAAACGAATTCGACAGTTGTTCAAAACGGAATGCTGGACAAATTACAACGAATCTCTCCTCCGTTCTCTGTCAAAACAAATTCGGCAGCTGTTCAAAACGGAATGCTGGACAAATTACAATGAATCTCTCCTCCGTCCTCCTACCCCGTCCTCTGGCAAAACCCTTGGTTATAAAGGTGCAAGTCGAGGGTTCAATCTCGTCTTAGGCGCGTTGGATTTCATCTCTGCGAGATTTTTGATAAAAAATAGATCAACTGTTGGCTGAAACAATGGATCACGAGTTCGACTCGCCCACCAAACATTGCACATGCTGCACCATAAATGAACACTAAATGTTTTTACCAAATATAGCAGCGTATGCTTATAACTGCCAACAATATGAAACTATAATCCAGGCACCCTTGTCTAACTGCCAGAACGGTGCGTTGCCAATGGTACAGCGATTGATGTGTCCACTCATCGGAGTGACCAATTCATGTCATAAACATTTGTTGAATGGATTAGAACTGTTTTGCTATACATTGGATAGTGGTTGAAAAACATATGCTAAGTCTAGTTGGTGTGACTCATCCTTTTTATGCTTTAAATTATTAAATCTTGCTTCTTACCCAATCATTGCATTGCCACTT